>VXAX01001004.1:869421-925050 GCA_013399835.1 Leptocoma aspasia | reverse complement strand
CCCCCTCCTCCTCCTCCTCCTCCTCCTCCTCCCGCAGCCGAGGCTCAGCGGGCAGAGCTGTCCAGGGACTGTCCAAAGCCGGAGCCCTCCCGCCGCTCCCAGGGTGCGGGTGCCGGCCCTGCGCAGCGAGGCCCCGTCCGCCTCGCCTCCCCTCACACAGGTAAAGACACAGCTCCCCTTTGCTGGGGATTTGCTCATTCTCCGTCTGCCTTTGCCCTTTTTCGGGATCAGGCGCCTCTCAGACCCCGCAGCACTGACGTTGTGTCACACCCGGAGTTGCCTTGAAGCTGCCCTCGAACATACAACATGCTGAAGCATGGGGTTAGACTTGCTGGCGTTCAGAGCTGTCCTCAGATTGCTCACCTGCCTTCCCTAGGGCTGCAGAAGAACACAGGGAAAAAACTAAAATCTCAGGAGCACAGGAATGTTTTTTTAAAATGTAAAAATTTTCAGGTAAATCTGTGCCAGGGCTGCTTGCTCTTCTGTGCTGGTTTCTAATGACTAGATGGAGAGGTGCAAATAAACAAAGCATTCTTTGTGCAAGCACAGTCTCCCAATTGCATGCTTACTAGCATGCAGATATATTTTGAAGCTGCACCATGTTTTGACTTGAAAAATTTGTCTAGGAAACTATCAAGAGACAATTAAACATTGCAGCCCTGGTCCTTTGGTGATACATAAAGATACAATCCCCATTTAAGTTGTATGAAAATGAGGTTGCCTTTCTCCTTTGAGAAATTAGTGAATTTGGGGAGTATAGAAAGGCTAGCAGGAAATTAATATTTATGCCAACATAGGGACATGATTTTATGAACTGTCAGAATCTCGCTGATGTCAGCCTTACAAAAAGTTTTGTAGCAGTTTAGTAATGCCTGTCTAAAAATGGTCAGTGCAACATTATTACCTAAATATCTTAATTTTAAGAAATGCTTCTTAAAACTGTATACTAATCTTCAAAATCTTTTCATCTGAATTTTAAATCATTAATTGTTTGAAGAAGTATAAGTAAAATATAAGTAAATGTTAAGTGACATAAAGTACTGGTTTAGAAACTGGTTGGCATTTTGGCAATCTTGTGGAATGGAGATGGCTGTTGCAATGTGAGGGATTAGTGTTTGTACCTAATCTTATGATTTCTTTGTGTATACTATACCATAGCTACTGTATGAAATATTTTTGAAGTCTTCATGACTCTCACCTAAATTTCACCTTCACCCCTAGCTATCCTACCCCACTTCGTGATCCCAGAGTTCTTGCTCTTCTAGTTTAATCAATTAATTATGAATAATTATTAATATGAATATAAGAAATGCCCAAATTACTTGCTTTCTCCTCATGAAATGGATAGTAAATTACAATGTGCCCATTTGATGTTAATGTCAAAAGAGTTTTGTTCTCATGTGCATAAGTTAACACAAGCGAGTTCTTTTGAGGGAACTGTTATTTTGAGGTTTGGGCTGACTTGGGAAGGATTGAAAACTAGTAACTGCATTTAAAAAATTGATTTTTTCTTTAAGGGCTCTTTATTAAGCTCTGGTTACCTAGAACCTGCAAGATGCTAGAGCAGATGGATGTATGCACGTGAGAGGTGAAGGAAAAGTAGAAAAGACTCACCTTTTATTGCTTACCATAAAAACAGGTTGTGATGTGTCTCTTTCACTTAAAATGTGTCTGTAAAGTGAGAATCCTTAAATGAGTATCAGAGAGAAGGAATGGGGACCGACCTCTCTTCAGGACCTCACAGGGACACAGAAACCTCTGGTGACACCATCTCATGCAGAGTGCAGCCAGAGCAAACCATGAAAAGTCCCTTGAAATTGCTGCAACAGATACAATACTCCCTAGTGCAGTTATTGCAGGATCCCTCCTCTTTTATGGAAAAAAAAAACCATATCTGATCCATTCCAGTAAGAATTTTCTTATTCCTTGAATAAATGAGAAACTGACCAGTGACTCTCCTTGAACACTACCTCCTTTCTCTTAGTCTCTCCCAGCTATTTTGCTATTCTTATAACTTCCAGAAATCAAACCAAGAGGAAAGTGCCTGGAGATTCCTAATTCCATTTCTTTAAAAGGAGGTCAAAGGGGTAGGTTTCTAAATGATTTAGTGAAAAATAGGAACTAAGAACACCATAGCACAAGTTTTAAACTTTAATGGGTTTCTTACTCTTTTTTTCAGTTGCCCTCAATTGCTGTTCTTACATAAAACTGTGTCTGGCAGGGACTGGAGCTATCTCTAATTGTATAATTGCTATAGTGTTCAGGCTATAGCAAAGAATATGAGGCCTGCAAAGAGTATTATAGTTTCTTTTAAATGACTCTCTTCAGTGCTTTCAAACACAGCCTCGCATGAGAAGGGTCATACACTGCATTTAGCAAATACAAATTCAAAACATTAAGCAGACCCACAATGAAGGGCCTTTCAGATCACACCATTGTCTATACAAACTGGCTACTAAGAAGCAGAAAAGCAGAAAGACTGTCATATCATAGCTGCTGGAAGCTGCTTTCCAGCACTGCCTCTTATTTCTCATGACATTCACACAAAGTGTATTCCATTGGATAAAGATGTAGGGCTAGATTTTTAAAGGCATGGATCTTGTTTTTCAGCCCTGTTGGACTTCTTGTGTAGGCAAAGTCAATGAAGATAAAAATCCTCACTCTAATAGCCATATTAATACATTATTTTATTTCTTGGTCCCTCAAACCTCCTTTTGTTGAATAGGAATAATGGAAAGCCAAAATCAATTAAAAAAAAAAAGCATGTCTCTGGATTTAGTCTAACTAGACTGACACCATCCTATCTTCTGTAGCTGCTGCAAGATTAATACACACTTGCAGAACTTTGTTCCCAGCTGGAGCTGCCTGTAATTTCCATAATATTTTGACTTCCAGAGAAAGGAGATTTCAGATGAGATGGAAGTCTCATGCACCACAGCAAACAGCAACAACACAAAGAACTTCTTCCTTATCTGTGTTGTCTGTGGTCTGCTTTCGTTGTGCTTCTTTTCCTTCCCTTCCTTCCTGCCTTCCTTCCTTCCTTCCTTCCTTCCTTCCTTCTGAATAATATCAATCAGATTTGAATTTCTGGATTTCCTTTTTTAGCACTACTGACTGGAATGTTTTCACTTGAATTAGCAGAACACAGTGGTGCACTCAAAGGCTTCTGAGAAGGAATTTTGCTTGGTTTCATTGATATTAACTTGTCCATGTTCCTTATTGACCAACATCTTAAGTGCAGCACTTAAATTAAGAGCACTCTTGCAGATTTGGAAAGAGCTGATCAGCTGACCTGGTGATTATTCTTTTATTATGCTTAAAGGCATAAGAGCAAGATAATCCCATACACCATTTTGTTTGCTGGGTTGCATTTCACACATATACTAAAGACAAAACTGCCCCTTTTTGGCAACAAAATACTGTGTTTGTATTTTTTTGTTTGTTTGTACAGTGGCATTGTATTGCAGTATCAGGAAGTGCAAGTGTCAGCCAGGATGGTTTATTAGTTTAGCCTATCAGACATTTCACGGCTGAGAGTCAAAAGAAAATGCTCACTTCTTACTTGATCAATATGCCTTTCATGGCCCTACAGCAGGAGCAGTTCTGCAGGGGACACATCTCAAACAAACCAAGAACCAATCCAGTTCTAAAGGCACAGGTAGCCATCAGTCCCATAAATGTCATCACTATAGCTCATTTCCAGTGTCCTCTAGGACCAAAGTCTGAAAGTGAGTTATCCTGATGTGCCAAAATGCAACACCTTCCACAAGTGTTTATGGTGCTTAAATGCTCAGCAATTTTGTACTATAGCTCCCTATTTGTGTCTGTCTGTGGATGAGGTGATAAGATACTTGAGATAATTTAGACATGTTCTTCTCTAATGACTAGATTAAATATGTCTCTTTAGTGATGAAAACATCTAGATTCTGTATTTCACATTTTCTTCCCAAACTTTATCACTTCTTTTAATAGTCCCTCAACTGTCCTGTGTGACATTGGCTGCCATAGTCTTCTTTTCTCCTACAAACAGTTTTCTTCTACAAACAAGTTAGGCTACACGCTGTAGGATGTTTTTTAACTCTTTGTTTGTTTGCTTGCTTGTTTACTTGTTGGCATGCAGGCAGAGGCAGACACAGATCTTGCTCTTGTTCTCTAGCTCACCTGTAGCCCCACACCATTTTCAGTGGGCAATAGGATGAGAACAGCAGGTTCTTTTAACCTGGTCTAGATACCTCTCAGCCTAGTATTAGTCTCCTTGTTTTTTTAATTTAAAACAAAAAATAATGTTGATGTTGGTACACAACACTACACTAATTTTTGAACCACAGAGCGTGGTTAAATTATTATCCCGTGTATGTCGGTGGTTTAGTGTTTTTCTCTTGCACTGGGTTAAATAGAGTTTAAATTGAAATCGTCTCTCTTCTTGGCATTTTTAGACTGAATATTAACTTGGCTAAAAAGTCATCAGAATGTTATTTTGGAAATAGGATATGATAATTCAGTACCTTTTCCTTCAGGCCATGAAGAGTGCCCATAATACGATTCCCAGAGAATACAGCATGCAGTGACCTTGGTAAGTAATTGATGACATCTCACATAAGCACCTACCCTTTCCCTATACAATGTTGTTGCAGGATCATATTTGCAAAAAATGCCACAGCCAGCACAAGCGACAATCATTGATAGATTTCATTGTGGCAACAAAGGAGGAATAAAAACAGAGGCTGCAAAATGTCATCTGAAAATGAGCAGAAAATTTTGGAAAAGATTCTTTACAGTGAGCATTTTCTAACTGTTTTAAGAGCTGTTCTTAATTCAAGATAAAACTGCTGTGTAAATTTGGGAAAGCATAAAAACTAAGCTGACTATTTTGTTCAGAGAAATATTTTGCAGCTAAGCAAGACTAAAGATGTCTATTCCAAACAATGCTTCTTTATACCACTGCAGACCTCTCGTTTCCAGGTTTTGTGTAACTGAATAAAACTGGCTTGTGTGACAGTGGTTTTATTTCATTGTTAATATTCATAAGTATTGAAGAGAAATGGAAGGCAAAATTCATTTTCAAGAGGTAGCAACCCATTACTTAAGTCATAATCTTCCTCTTTTTTACTTTTTTTCTGCTTTCCACACTATGTAGAGAGATTTTATCTCCAATGAGACTCTAACCATAGCCTAATGGATGATGTGACTTTAAACAGCTGATATTTCATTTTTGCATCAAAGAAAAGGAAAAAAGAAAGATAGGAAATTCCTAGGAAGCAAAATTATATAACTTTGTAATAAACTTATCCAGTTGCTTATAATGACTTGATAATTCCCATCCTAAAGCATTTTAACAACCAGACACTTTCAATGTATTTGTGTAACTTCAAGTTTTCTCACATTTATTTTAAAAATTTATACACAATTTTCCATTAAGTTCATATGATTAAACGTGAGATAAGTGAACTACAGAAATCACAAAACATTATTTTTATCATCTATAGATTGAGTCACTTTTGCTAAGTCCATTCCTCCTGATGCACCTGTCTACCGAACCCTTTTCCCACCATGCCAGACCCAGGTTTTGTTAAAAAGGCTGCATGAAAAGGCAGATACACATGTAGCTCATACTGAGATCCCCCCCCCCTTGCATGTATGAAATATTTATAATTTATAAATTTTACCCTGTGCATTTAAAAAAAAGAAAAAAATTAGGAGTGGTAATCCCTGCTTTGAAGTTAAGCACCTAACAGGAAATCCCATTTCCTCATGGGATTTGCCTTTGTCAGAAAAGACATATGATAGGTTTTGTGGGGAATAGTGCCCAACTCACATGTTTTCTCATATTTTAAGCTCTAATTTGTGATTTGGTTTGGTATGTTATTCCTTGTGTCATCAGCAACACAATTTTTTTCTTGCTGTATTTTTATCTTTATCAAAAGACCCTGTGTGAGTGTTTGAGGGAATTACATTTCCACTCCTCTATAGCAATAATACTTAGATTGCTTCTTCTCTGCTCTTGAGTAAGTACTCCACAGCTCACTTCTGCTGTAAGTTGTTTGATAAACTCTGTGAGATTATAATATTTCTGCATTTTATTGAAGAGCATTTTATCCTTTTCTGATGCCAAATGAATTGTTGCTGGGGTTCTGCACATTCCCACCTGAGTATTTAGCAAGGATAACTATAGAGAGTGTTTGGAAATAGCCTGATAGCCACTGCTAAAACGAGTATTTTGTAAAACATGTTCTTCATAGCCAGGAAACCATACACATTTCTCTGTGTACCAGTTTTGGGGGCTTTTTGACACCTTCTCAAGCAGATGTTTGACACTTTAAATCAAACTCTGCTAGGTCTTGATGGACATCAAATTTCTAATACCTAGAGGAATCTGTTGCCCACTTCATGTTTTTTGCCTGTTTGATTTTGTTACTGCTTTTTTTTTTTTTTCTGGAGGAAATAAAATTAGTTTTCCGAGTCCTGACATACGAATTGGGTTTGAATACTTAATTTGAATGAAGGGAGATGCTGTAGGTAAAATAATTAAATTCTCTAGATACTAACTTTTTGGAAGAGGCAGAAATATTGTCAACAACATACAGAGGAGTTATAATAGATTTCTGCATTCTTTATTTTCATGGTATATTGATTGTTTCTCATTCTCCTAAAGAGTGAAACACATAATTCATGTCATTCTTCTTGTAAGAAGAAATGGGGCCCTTTTTTTAGTGGAATTCAACCCCAAAAGTTTGAACCCAAAAGCCAGGCCCTTCTCTGCATGCAGCAGTAGGAAAAGCAATGGATCCCTATTTGGCCTTGCATGGGGAAATACACTGTGAATATTGACATTTGTCTATCCACAGTGAGCACTGTCAGATCTGGATTTATGGAAGATGGATAAGGTAGATGGTTAATAACCCCACTAAAACATTTATGTTGTATTAGCAGTGATAGAGTTGTGCATGGCTGTTAGCATTTGACAATTTCACAAGGGAGAGGATCATCTTTAGGAAAATGTAGAATGAAGAGTGTTAAATCCACTTCACCTACAAATGCCTTCTTAAACAACCAGTAAAACTGAAATTTAAATGCAATTGAAGTTTGAAGCTCAAAATGTCAGTGAAATTTTGAACCTCTGCTGCAATAAAATTGTCCTGTAACCAAAAAGAAAGATGACAATGTCAGTCATATAATTTAATCAGACTGTGATGAAAGTCAATTTCTGTCTCTTTCAGCTTCTGTCTAAAGCTTTTGATGATGCCTAAAAGTTATCAAGGGACAGGCAGTCACAGAGTAATACAGGCAGCTCCCTCTCCATCATCAAGACCACTGATATTTTTGGTATTGGGGTGCAGGGATGCCTTAATAGCCACAGAAGTTTCACTTAATTTTCACATGCTTCTGTTAGAAAATGTGTATTTTAAGAGGTTGTATTTTACTGACAGAATTGATATAGTTTGATTATTTTTGGCTCTATCCACTGACTAGCACAGCTGATACCGGGCTACACAAATCAATTGCAGTTACATATTTAGGTAAACAGAGGCAATATCTGTAGATAGAAATAATACATTTCATTAAACCAACTGGCTTAATTAATTTCCAGATAATATGCTCAGAAAGTGTATCTAGGTGTACAGTCTTCCTGACTTCAGGATTTATGTGTCCAAATGTACCTGCTCTCTACACTTTTTTCTTTAATTAAAAACCTGTCCACAGACTTTGCCTTTTCTTTGTACCAAAGTGTCTTCATTTCACATGTCTGGGTTTTGTCACATTTAGGAAATCAATGTGTAATTTGTTAGCAGGAGATGCATCACAAAGTGACTTTTCAGTTTGAGTCAACTACAAGCCATATTTCGGTCAGACGGGATTTTTTGTGTGTGTCACAAGAAAAAAAGTTTCTTCCTATAAAATTTGAAATTCAGCTAATGGAGTCAAGGTGATGTGCTTTTTAATTAGTTGGACATTTAACAAATGGACCAATATTGTAACACAGATGTGCAGCAGATAAAGGCCTTACTGTGGCAGGCCTGAAAATACTCTTACAGACTCACTGCACCTTTCTTGTAGAAAAAGATCCCAGTTTCTGCTCTTGGAGCAGCTGAGCACACTTCTTGCACCAGACAATACTTGTAAGAGATTATTAGTGTTTGGGTGTAGCTGTTACTTAGTTATAAGATTTGTTATAAGATAAAGTTATAAGGCTTTTTACTTCATGTTTCTTAACTTACGCTTCTCTAACTTCGCTCTGGATAGCTCTTTCTTGGCTTGCTCATTTGAGCCTTACTTGCAGGTTGAGAATTTGGCAAAAAATATCTTATATGCAGCAACACAGTGAGTTGCTGCATATAAGATATTTTTTCTCCATTATTCTGCCATGCAAAATCTCTTGTAGTGCTACAACAGAATTGCTTGTTCTTCCTCCCTTTTCAAAACTGAAGAGGAAGAATGGGAATGAATGAGCCAGTCACAAACTGTCATGAGAGGTTCAGATGGGACATTAGGAAAATGTTCTTCACTATGATGTTGGTGCATCACCAGAAGAGGTTACTGAGAGAGGTGGTGGAAACTTGTCCCGTGAAGGATTTCTAAGTTCAGCTACCACAAAAGCCACAGGTAACTACAGCTGACCTGGGACAGTGGTGCTTATGATAGATAGATAGATAGACAGACAGATAGATGGATGATGCTTATGGTCCTTCCCAGAGAAGAGAGTTGGACTAAATGATCTCCACAGGGCCCTTCAGGCCCAAAGTTCTTTGATTTAACCAATATAAACATCAGGGGTTATATTGCTGTAAGGTTTTACCTTGTAAATGATAAATAAAGTAATATCAAAGCAGGCTGACACAAAATGTGCAGAGGTTTACAGAAAGTGATAATTCCAGCCTAAGAGCAGTTTAATTTACCAATAAAGGACAAGTGCTATGTTTTCCTGAAGGACAAAATACTGATGACTTACTCCTCTTGGATTGTTGCTTTACTGTTGATTTTAGAAGAGCTCTCAATGGAGTACATTACTTATCTGATAGTCTATTTAAGCCCCTTATTCTACTCTATCTTTTTATGATAAGCCTACTGCCTTTACCTTATATAATTTAGAATTTTGGTCACTTTGTTTCCTGTTTTATTTATGGGTACAGAAGAGTGACCTCATACTTATGAAGATCATTAATTTTGAAACTTTCTGGAATTACAGGTTGCTCTGGCTGATGTATCAGTAAACTTTGAATTATCTCCTTTGTGAGCCTGAAGTTTGCGTAATGGTGTCTACCAAAAATTCAATCTCTAAATGAAATTTAATCAGGAAATAAAATCAAGAAGCTACTGAGGTCTGTTTCACATCCCATAATAATTTTAAATGTAAGTACATTGAGATTGTTTTGCTTATCTTAACTTTGAGGATTAAACATGTTTGGAAGATATTTAAATTTTCATGGAGTCACAGAACAATTTGAATTGGAAGGGACCTTAACGATCATCTGTGAAGATTTGTTTTTGTGGAGGTTCTTTTGCTTTAAACTTATTTCCATATTAGAACTGTCCGATGGTTGCAACACTAGTTAGATTGATATTGCATGAGATATCCAAACTTGTTGCATCTAGACTTGTTGATTTTCCCACTAGATGGCATTATGCATTAAGTGCAAGTTAATTTATAGGTTGACTATAATTGCACATGCTAAAGATTTAAAAAACAAGAAATGATCTATTGTGTTTGCTCTTAGTCTGTGCTTAGAACTGTGGCTTAAAAATCACTTGACCTACTTCTACCTAACAGCAACCCAATCCATCCTTAATGCATCAAATATGGATTTACTCAAAGCAATAAAGGAAGTCAGCCATGGCAACAGTATCTGATCATGTGTGCAATGTGCTTTTTAGAATAAAACTTGTCCAACCATTTCTGCATTTAACATTTAAAGAATGACTTCAATGCTGCAGATTGCTTCCTTTCTGGCTGCACGGCTTCAGCTGAAGTGATAGGAAGTGTCCTAAGTAACTCTGCAGAGCTGAGGATTGTTTTTGAATAAAGAGCCCCATAAGAGCTTTATTTTTATTTAGTAGCTAATTCAGGATAGGTAATCAGAATAATTTATCACTTCAAGTTTAAATATAGAGATGCTGCTGTTTCCTCCACCCAGATGAACTATAGAAATCCCCTTACAAAATTAAGTGGTGCTCAAGAGTGAGGCTTCTAGAACCTAAGGTCCTGACCAGTGAGGTGCCATCTGAGGTGGAGCAGAAGTCCAACACCTTCAAAAGAACTGATCAGATATGTGTTATCCAGGGTACACTTCCCTGTATTCTGTATTCTGAGCTGTGTTTTTTCTTTACTCTTTATGTAAAATGTAAGAGGCTCCAGGCTGGAAAGGGGTAATCCAATATTGCAACATTTTACTGTAAGAGAGGTGTAGAATATGAGCTGGATGAACCAGTTCAGTTAGTCTGGGCCAATAATGGAAAAGTATCCAAGGACAAGAAATCAAGTAAATATTAGCTTAGTATTATAAAGGTCTTTTATATCATCATGCTGTTGGAGCACATAACAGAAAAGTAAAATTTCTGCTTGTTTCTAAATTGGCTTTTGTGAAGAGGACAGCCACCTGGAGAAACTTACCAAAAGATTGCCATGAACTCAGGCTGTTAAACTGTTTGTGTTTTCTGTTTAAAACTTTATTTTACTCATTCTATGCCCTGAAGTTTGAGAAACTCTGAGTTTAATTGTCCTGTGCAGTGCATGGCTGTAGATAATGCAATGTATGATTCCTTGAAATAGAAGTGTCTATGGTTTGTATTTGCCCACGATGGGGGATGGGATTCAACCCTTTTGCAACACTGCTATAAAAAATACCTCATGAAACCTGCCTTCAGCCAAACTGTTGAAGTACCTACAAACTGCAAATGTGAACTAGGGTATAGATCCACTGAATTAGAGCAACTGGTTTCCTCTTGCCACTTGAGATGAAGAGATTGAATGTAGCTTTTAACTGGTTAGTAATATTATAAATTAGTAGACATTCATTATTGTTAATTGTATTATTGATTAATTTTAATAAACACACGCATTTCATTACTAGGATCCAAAACTTGACAGTTTCACAAATGGTATAAAATCTTATTGCTAATTAACAGATTTTCATATGGAAAGGTTAGTGACAGAAATTTCCTGTATTATTTAGCCAATGGTGAACAGTCAGTGAAAAGCAACATCCCAATCCTGGTATTTGAAGCATGCATTCTACACTGGGATCCTAATGGTTGTGCTCCAAGCTCCCAAGGGATTTTAATACACCCAGCTGTTCAATAACATACAGCAGAGACAAGCAAGCATGTTAAAAAAATGGATATTTGGAGGCGTGTGTTTTCTTTCTGTTCCTAAAAAAGCCGAATTACTAGAGCCAAAGGGATTTTAAAACCCCCTTTCCCCAGCCAGTGCACGACATGACTGTGCAAAGCACTGATGATAAATCACACCGCGCTCAGCAGCAGCCCAGCCCAGTCCTGCCCTGACACGGCAGCCGACGAGGGAGGGCCAGCCTGGGTCAGGTCCCACAGGCTGAGCCCAGGGCCACCACCAGGAGCTCAGGGCTCCCTGGGAGCTCTGCAGGCACTGCTTGCTGCTCCACCAACTGCAGCCTGCACTGTTCACAAACATCAGTAACACATTTGGGATTTATCCTGCAGATCTTGCTTTCGAGGCGCCAGGCTGGCACGGGCCATCAGGCCTGGTCCAAAACCAGCGCTCTGGTATTTAAGTACTGAACTCCAGGCAAGGTTTACCTGTGAGTCCTCATTTCAATGGGTCTGTCTTTCCAGGGGATCAAAATTACTTTTTGAGTCTCCACTTGATTGGTCTCTTCTGTAACAACTGGTTTTCCTGGTGACTTAAGGGGTCTTTCTGTTGGATCTGAAATTATTAATTACTGTAGAATTCTTCTGAAACAACTGCAATTTTTTTCAATTGTTAAAAAAGTTTACATGAAACATTAGATGGAGATTAGTTGCAATATCCTGAAGGGGAAAATAAATCTTATTTAGGAGCAGCTTTTTTACTGATCTTCACACTCAGAAATTAACACAGGTATTTTTGTGTATCTGCAATACAGTCCTGGCTGTAGTTATGAGAAGAAAGTGCCAATTTCTTAATCTTTTTTAGCAAATAAAGAAAAAAAATCAAGCAAATTAGTGAAGTATATTTAAACACAGCCAGGAAGTTGTGGATCTATTTTAGTAATTGTGAAGAAGGTGGCTCATCCTCAGAGGGTGTTATTAAATTCCTAATGTCAGAATAAAAAACTAAAAGGAAGTACCTGTCTGTTGGTTGCTGGACTCAGCAAGTGAAAGTAGGCTCCAGAAATGTTCTGTGGAGGAATTCCTCTGCCAAACTCTCTCCTCCAGATGAATGAATAAATGTAGCTACAGCACGAAACCCCAAACATTTACATCATAAACATCTGCAGAGCTGGAGAAGTCTTTCCTTTGGCACTCACTTCCTCTCTGAAACAGTGAAAGTTCTGAGAAGACTGTCCTTGTTCCCAAAATTAAGATGTACCCAAAGAGTGGCGCAGAGAGGCTTCTGCAAAGAGGGAAATGTGAGGATTTGACTACCTAGCACATAGGAAAAAATGTTGTTGAGACAACATACGGCAGGAGTTACTCTTTATTTGTTTTAGGCACCAGCCTGCTAAATCATTGAAACAATTTCAGATGTTACCATGGGGTATTAACTTGAAAATTATGACTTTTTGGGATCTGTAAGCTTCATTCCATCTGTTCTTTCTGGCGCACGTTTTTGCTGCTGGTATCAGTCTGCTTGCTGCCACTGCCCAGGAGTGACACTTGGCCTGGTTCATGCTTAAATAGAGTATTTTTTATTTACTTGAGTCTAATCATGGGGGGGGAAAAAAGTTCTATTTTTCTCATAGAACTGACATTTTAGAAAATTTCTATTTAATTAACATTTTTGGTAGAAGATCTCTATGCAAGATAAATGCATGGTAAGTGTAAATTGCAGGATTGCAATTGTATTAAGAAAATAATTATGTTATTTGAAGGTTAGCCATATAATTTTCTTTTATTCTTTTAGAATGGCAGTTGGATTTCAACAATGTGATATTTTCTAGAAATAAGGATTTTTTAATGGCTTAACTTAGGCAGCAGAGAACACGGTAATGGTCACGAATTTGGCAGAGGACATTGTTTGCTTTCACCACTGTGTGATCCATCAGACCTCTTGTAGGATAGGGCTGCCAAAGGCATCAGCAACCTTGGACACCTTTACACTACAAATTTCAGTGACACAAAAAGGCTGTGGCAGGTCTAGTAGAGAGCCCACCTGGAGAGCATCACCCTGAGCTTGTACAACCGTGAAGTTTCACCATGCAGAGTTAATAGCTGAGATCTTGGAAGCATCAGAGAGCCACCAGTACAGTGCCACACCTGAGCTAAAAAACCCAACTTCTCTGCAAGGCTAAATGGGCTCAAGATACAGAGCAGCAGCAGCTCTGATGTCTGTCTAAACAGAGGCTCTTACACTTGTTTGTTTCTGCAAAGGCTTTTTAATAACAAAGTGAAAAATCTACTGCTCTTCAGCATTTAATGGTGAGTACACCTGCACTGCTGCCACCTTTAGCTGACTGTAGACCAGAGGTGTGTGTGCCTTTTCAGTTGCATTCTGTAAATGTGTACAAAGGAAACCCTGGCATTGCAGCCCAGCTGGCTTGGAGCCACCAGGAGCTTAGGCAGTCACACTGGAGTGTTTGGTTTATTGCATTGGAGAACAGGGCATGTAATACCACCTATTCTCCAGGATACATCTTGGTTAAGGACTTCACTGGTGTAGCTGGATATGTCCTCCTGGTGTAGCTCTGCCAGGTGAAATAATGTCTTCCTGAGAAAAATAGCACTTGAGAGCTACACATGGAAAGTGCTGTATGGGAACTGCATTAAGTTATTCCTCATTAGGAGGAAAACCATAACCATTGTTGCTATTCCCTGCAGAACTCAGACCACACCACTCCCACTGAAGTCTGTGTTCTTTAGAGTCCCAGAAGAGGTTTAAGTTCTGTGATCAGGCTAATTTAATAGGAGAGGTTTAATTATTTGATAAAACACAGGAAAAAAAAATAGAATTACTGACATCCTTTCCAAATCTGACATTTCCAAGCAGGTCTGTAATGGCAGTCTCAAAGGACCCATGCAGTCCCCAGCACAGCCAAAGGATAACCTGTTGCTAAGCAACCAATATAAGTGTGCTGCTCAACATTTATTTCATTTGGAAAGGAACGTATTCTTTAAGTACTTCATCTTAGCTACTATGCACAAAGAGTTTTCCACTTGTTTTTCAGTAGCTGTGCACGTGTAAAATAGCCAATTTGCACAACCAAATGTGCATTTCCAAGAACAGGTGCCAGAGATGAACATGCAAAATGGAAGGTATAAAAAACTGGCACGAGTACTTTAGCCCTTTCTAAGGTCAGCATGCTGAATTTGCCTCTTTGTGTCTTTGTTCAGCCTAATTGGAAAGGGCTGCCTTGGAGCATGGATGTGGCAGAGCTCTCTGCAGAGCTGACCAGTGTTTGTTGATGCAGCCTCTCTTGAAGATGTCAAGGTTTTTCCACTGATACGAAGAAACACTTTTCACCCTGATAAGCAAAGCCAGAACATTACACTGAATTTCTATCCTGAAGACTCCAAATCTCAGATTCTGCACTTTTTTCAGAAAAGCAGCTAAATAGCTTTGGAAAAGAGCACTTACTGCCCTACAATTAACACCATTTTCACTTTAGTGCTTGTCCCTACAGTGAAATAAAACCCTATAGATCCACTAGGCTTGTGTGTGTGTCTGAAATCAGCCTTGGCTGAACAGTCTCTAGCTAGATTGTCCTTGAAGGAGTTGTTAGTCATGTTCTCCAGTTTAGAGAACACTGGGTGCCTGCGTATCTGAAGAGCTTTTTGTTCCTAGCCAGTGAAGGTCTTTCTGCTGCTGACCCAATGGATCATGTTGGATATAGCCAGATGTCTCACTGCCCTTTGATCAAGTGACATGGATACACATTTTGCCTTCAGCTGGTGAGGTTTCCAAATGATGTGTTTTGTCAAATGAAATGCAGCGTGGGAGTACTACAGTGTTTGCAAGCTAAGCCGTGTCTTGGGAGCAGTAACTAACAACTACAGCTTTTTTTAGAGCTGAGGAAAATTAGGCTCAGTGTTGAAGAAATGCAGCTGAGCTCTGCATGGAATCCTGCAGCTTTGGTGACTGAAGACTCTTGGTGTCTTAGAGTATTGAGGTGCACAAATCTCTCCCTGCCCCTCTCCCTCACTTCACTCTGCTTTCTGTGCTTAAGTAGGGAATTGTCTTCCAGACATCCCTTCACTGGAGGACTCACTGTGTTTGCCTCCCATCTGTGGATTCACAATTCAGAGCTCCCAGAGCCAAATGAATACTTCTTTCTTCTGTCAGCTGTAGTCCATGCAGGAACACTGCTGTCAACAGGCTGACACTGCAGTGCCACATCACACAGCATGGTTGTCACATCTGGGAGCAGGAGAGCAAATTTGCTGCTTAACCTGGCAGCCTGGTCGTGAAGAGATTGATTTTGGTTTTGAGACAGAAATAATTGCTATTTTCAATCCCAGAGTTTTGATCTGTTAAAGTAAATTGTTGGCTGTCTTGCTTTATTTAGGAAATACTCTCCCAAAACTGCTGCTTCCTATTTCTTTGGAACATTCAGTCTTCAGTGACCTCTTGCTGCAGAGAAGTACAAGATCAACCAACCAACCAACCCTGTCACAAGAAGTTGACATGAAAAATAACTCCTAAAAAAGTTATCTGACCAAATCCAAAGCAGACTTACTTAATGACTAAACAAGTAGGGAAATTTGACAAGAGTCCGGGGTTTTTTTCAAGCCCAAATAAAGTAGGGAAATCAGGAAAAGGATAAAACAAAATGGACCACTTATTTTTCAAGATGCTTGATTTCAAATTGCAAGATTCACAACAGCATTTGGGTTTGGGGAAAAAAAATCAGCATTTTTCACAAAAAAAACCTAATCAGGGAATGGTTAACAAACACTCACAAGAGGACGTTGTGTGAGTAACATATACTGAAATAAAACTACAGGGGGAATAAATTACAGACAAAAATACAGCACAAATAAAGACCAATGGTATCTTAAGCAAAGTGTAATTCTAAATTGAGTAAAGGGCAAAAGATGAAATGTAGTTTCACAGGAAATCTGAAATAGCTCCAGTTAAGCTTAACTTAGGATGCAGAAGGTGTTATATTTGAAATACATCTATGTATTACTGTATAACTGATGCATCTTGAGAGGCTGTAAGCATCATTATGCAGTAGCTTGTGTAAATATCCTGACTGAACCAATGATGAGGAGAGGGAATACAAAATTCAGACCATATATTTGGCTAAAGTTCAATATTTTAGAAGGAGTTTAATATCACTTTAAAGAAAATGCAAGAGAAAAAAAGAAGAGATGAGGATATGTGACTCTTCAAAAGGTATTAGATGCCCTCTACAAATTATTTCACAACCCAAGAGGGAGAAAGGAGGAAATTCAAGTCAGCATGCTTAATACATTTATTCTAACTCAATTTATTGAATTATTTTTGACATTTTAAGATTCTGTGTAAAATAAATCACTTCATAGTGCCAATATAAACACCTGTTTTCCCTTTGCCCTCGGTCAGCTGCAGTTTATGCATTAACAGGGACTTTCTGCTCGAAGTCTCTGTTCTTTTGGAGAGCCACTTCTCTGGAATGAGGTTCCCTGGTTGGCCACTGTACCCCATTCTCCTGATAGGACAGCAGGTGGATCTGGACAGCAGCCAAAGTTAATAACCTGTGACCCAGGGACAGGAGGGACAGCAGCACTGGCACAGAAAACATTAGCATTGAAGGGGTATTTCTCCTCTGGCACTTCAAAAATGAAAATTGATATTCATAGCCACATTCTACCTAAGGAATGGCCTGACCTGAAAAAGGTAATAAGAGTTTAGATATTCAGTGCCTTATGTTACCAGCAACCATTTCTACCAATGTGGTTTTTGAAAGAAAAATGAATGAAGAGTTCTGTGATATCTCTTGGTTTTTGTCTAATTTGGTATTTTTTCCAACTGTAAAATATTTGTATTGCACTACTTTGAAAAGCAAAGAGTCCAGTCAGAAGGGGATGTAAAACTGGGCTCTGTTCCCCACTTTTTATTTATTCTGAAGCAATTCTTAAAGTTTTCCTTGAGATTTTTGAGACACAAAATTTTTGGATGATGGGGTATAAATTCCACTTTCTTGCTAAAAATAGAGCTGTTCTGTTCCCTTCCTAAATGGTATTCACTTTTGTTTTAATACAATAAATAATCAAATATTAGACAAAATTAATGTTAAGACAAAATTAATTAACTAAGACAAATTCATTCACATCATTATACCCACAGGCATGAAATCATTAACTTCAATGGGAGTGGGGTCACTCAAAGTACAGATAATGATTACGATAATTTTACTAATATCTGTTATTTTTTCAGTTACTGGAAAGAAGTAGCCTATTGTATTTAAAATAGAAAATCTCAGTTTTGAGAACACTGAAGCTATAAGTGAATTTTTGTTAACTTATTGTACTTGTTGTTGTTAGTGTTGTTGTTGTTGTTGTTTTTATTCAGTGATATAAATTTATTCTTGTCCACAATATTTTTCATGATCCTGTGAAATGTATTTTAGAATGAAAAATGTCATTTAGGTTTTAATGTAATCAATCTGAAAGGGTTTCATATCTATTAGCTCTGGGTTTCTGTGATTTTAAGCAGTCCAGTTCCAGTCAGTATTAGAGAGAGAGCAGCCAGGAAATGTAGACAGCATATTAGGAAAAAAGTCATGAGAAAACCTGGCATTAAAAGCAGACATAGGATTATTTCTTCATTAGTCGTGAAAAATAACATCATTATGTTATGAATAATGATGTTATTTTTATCTGCAGTTATATATATCTGCATATAATTTATGCAGAAAACCTCCTGGAAATGAATGTTTGTTTCCTTGTTTAGTTAGGAAGGATTTTATAAATATCTATTTGAACACCCTATTTGTAATAATAACAGCTCCTGATGAAAAACACATACACTGGATAATGTAGGTAAGGATACAGATACTTTTAGAATAATTATGTCAGTTTTAAATGGATAGGAGTTTAAATATCCAGACTAGAAAGACAGATACTTTTGCATGTTTCAGATTTTGTTGTCTTTGTGCAATAACTTCATAAAAATGCCTATAGAATTTCTTCATTCTGATGTTATATGGGTTTTTTTTTAAATTAAATATTTTTGTCTGTAAGTATTTTAAAAGGGCAGTAAATTCACTGAGATAAAATGACCCCAAGAATTCCTTGATGTTCATAGATGTACATCAAGACTAAATTCACTAATGTTAGACACTGTGGGCCAGCATTGCATTTCTTTAAACAGAGATAAAGAGGCAAATACCAAATTTTTAAATTTTAATTTCCACCTGCTAGGTTTTTTCCCCTGTGTTCTGAGCAATTCAATGGTTTATTAATGGGCTCAGAGTAGAAAACAACTCTCAGAATTCCCTGGAGTCCTCTGGAAATTCAAGCCATTAACACAGATCTCTCCATTTCATGCAAGGAAAGCCAATGAGGCATCTTAACATGCACACATTTAGTTAGTGCTAAACTTCTCTTTCTTGTTTCCAGCTTTGTAAATACTGCACCTCCAAACTAGAAAATTCTATTGTCAAGATACTGATTTAACAGCCTAGGAAAATATCACGAGTATAGAAAATCACAGAAAAATCAGATATGGACTGTCAATACTTACAAGTAATACCTGAGGGGAAGAAAGAATAAAATAAGTTCAAAACCTGACCAGTGAGTTTCTCTATTGCCTGTGGGCTCCTTCAGTACCCATTTCAGGTACTTGTTTTCTGCTCAGCTTACAATGGCAATTAGCATGGATCTAGTTTGAAGTTCTCATTAGTTGTCACTTATTAAATTTTCCCAAAATTTCAGTATTTTTATATGTGTATAAACTTATAAATGTATTCATTTAAATAAAATCTACATAGTTGCATTGTTAAACAGGGCACACAGCTTCAGTGACTGCATCTCTGGCTGAGGTCAGGAGGTTTGGCTCTCCATACCCACATTAGGAAAGCCCACAGTGGCATAAGGTGATGATTTGGTATCAGGAAATTCAGGACTGTATCCAAACTGTTTACACTTCAGTGAAAGAAATGACTGCTCTGACTTAGTTTCCTTTTAAATGTTTCTCTTTTTTGAGAAATGGGAATTATGAGCATTGTTTTCACTCAGATTTCAAGAGTTCATTCCCTTCTAATTGATAATTTATGGAAGTAAAGGAAATCAGCATCTTATGTAGGTTTTGCATTTTTTGCATGAACAATTCTGAATCTCTCTGGAAGAATCAATGAGCATCTAAGCTTCTCCTTTTTAGCTTCTCTTCCCTGTTTAAATATTAATAGACAAGAGGCTGACCTTCACTCCTGCTGCTGACTCATGGAAGCTGAAAAGTGGAATCAATGCATCTCTGTGCTAATGATTAACTGATCACAGATTGGAAAATTGTCGGCTCAATTTTCACACTGCCAGGTGCTTAATTTAATATTTTCAGTGTCAAAATTATTTCAGTTATAACTCAATGTAGTAAGCAACTTCAAACATTTTTAAAGCAGTTGTTTAAAAATGTTGTTGAACTGGAAACCAAAATTCCAGCTCTACAAGCACCATTACTCCAGTCCAGCTACAAAGTCAGTGAGGCTGCTCTGGCTCAAAGCTGAGCACGTGTAAGTGTTTCTCCTGAATGAGGTATTTTTGTAAGAACTGCAATTATTATTATTATTATTATTATTATTATTACTGCAGAGACCTAACTAGCACTGGCTTTCTCTTCTTTGCTTCACAGAGATATGGATATGGTGGATGGGTACAGCTGGATCATCACTGCAAGGTTTGGGCTGTTTGGTGCTCAGAGCTGATCTTGTGTCATCATCAGGAATACAAACTCTATTCAGTAGTAGCAAATCTATTAAGAATCAAAGTGGCAATAAGATTGGCTCTGTCTTTGATACAGATTTCTCTAGAGGTCTCTTTCCTATGAAGCAGTATCAGGCCAAGTCCTAATACACCTCAGCAGAACCTTTTGCCTGAAAAATGAAACTCACACTCTCTTGTATGAACCAGCATCCATTCTTCTTTATCATCTCATTTTAACACTTGGAATGGATATGTGAGAAAGTCTTTTTAACAAGATAGGTCAGGCTGAAGCAGATTACATACAGATCTGGGTTGAGTTAAATGTAGTCATCTGTATGAGAAGCAAACCCAAAAGGAATTGATATTTTAATAAACAAGAACAAGCCACCTGTGAAACCAAAGCGAGGATGGCACAGCTTTTGGGATACATGGCAGCTGCAGGAAGGGATTGGACACATTTCTGGTGATTTTGTTACAGGCCTGATGCTAAAATTCTGTGCTAAAAACAGTTTGCAGAGGAACTTTGTGGTAAGTCAGTAATGGCCTTACATGCTCTGCTGAGAATTCCATCTGGCCTACTTCTGTCTGGAAATTTTGCACGACAAAAAGTGCATGGCAAAATAAAATCCTGTTCAGACATGTGGAGCTGGGGATGTTAACTCCTAAGATTAAAAATCCCAAAGGCTTCCCATACAGACTTCTTCTCTGAAGAAGAACCAGGGTCAAAGTGGAAGAAAATAATTAGGTGCGTATTTTAAAAGTGCAGTTTGGGATGTGACTGAGTAGTTTGGTGATGGGAGATTTTTAAATGTAGTTT
The DNA here is from genome assembly GCA_013399835.1 of Leptocoma aspasia. Lineage (NCBI taxonomy): Eukaryota > Metazoa > Chordata > Aves > Passeriformes > Nectariniidae > Leptocoma > Leptocoma aspasia. The sequence continues at coordinate 904,220 of VXAX01001004.1, read as the reverse complement.
GCTGAACCAAATCAGCCTGCAGGACTTAATTTTTAAATGTCTCTCTCTTAATTTCCACATACATTAATTAAAATGTTAAATATTAGGTGAATTTTAGGATGGGATAGAGATATATAGAATAGAACAGTAAAGTCCATGTGATCTATTCATATGTGATAAAGTGCTCAGTTCTACTCTGCCTTTTTCTCACACCCCAAATATTTTTTTGTTTATTGGACAACCTGTATCAATGCACTAAACTTTTTTTAATGTATTTGAGTGTATGGCTACAGTAAACGTCTCCATCAGGTTGGAAAACCAGTTTTACAAGAACCTGAAGTATTTCACCAGGGGATCAGGACCCTGTAGTTGTAATATTTCAAGTAATTTTCACAACCCATGATACAGCTAACAAGTAACTTGACAGGTTGCCAAGGCAGCACACTTAGATTTGTTGAGGAGGGCTTTAAAATATTCATTAGAATAGTATATTTGTGAATGATGTATGAAGTTAATAACAAATTCAAGGTTAAGAACAGTTTGAGTTCTTAGAAGAGGGGGACAGAACCCCCCCTGGTTGAGCACACCAGTAGTAAATATTCTGATTTAACCAGTTCTTTTCTTCAGAAAAATTGACAGGATCCTAAATAAGACCAATTTTGTGAGGAAAAATACAGTGGCCCTTGGAGAGAGAGAGAGAGAGAGAAATCCCTTTCTTGAAGGGCCCGAAGACTGCCTTGCCCTCAGCTCCTGTTTCCTGGCAAGGTGAAGGAATAGCTGCTGTGTTTTCTTGTGTGGGTTTCAGTTTTCACCTGCAGATGGAGAGTGTTCTCTGCCCAGTGCCTCTGCTGCATGGCTGCACTTACCCACCCACGTGCACAGCATCAGGGGATCTTCTGACTTCCCATTTACCCCTACAGTAGATTCAAACAACCAAGAAATACTCAGGGCTGGCGGGTGTTGGTGAATTGCACCTCATCCATTTGTGCCAACAGAAATCCTGTTGTGTCTGTAGCAGCTGGTGGGTGCCCCTAATTGCAACAGACAGTTTGCTTACTGTGGTGACACCGCCTCTCTTTGAACAATTCACACATCAACCAAATATGAAATCTTAAAAGTCTCCATGCTGGTAAAGGAATAGTATTAAATTTCATGACTGTGATAACATTTTGAACTTCCTAAGTCTGGAAATTGGTGGTATATGAGAAAGGTTTTACACTAATTCAGGTCATGGATTTATACTGTGTATAAGTTTTGTTCGGGATTTTTTTTCCCAAATTCTTCAATATTTTTTTTCTTCCCAAGGAGAAAACGAAATCTGAACACAGCACCATAGGTGTCCTTTTGTCTCAGTACCACTGGTGATAAGAAACCACTGGACTGAAATTAACTGTGTTGCACAATTGTTTCTGTAGTTACTGGAATCATTGTGATGCTATTGACTTTAAAAGAACACATACATACCCAAAGGGAAAATTTAGCACAGATTTAATTAGAGCATTGTTTTGAGGTCAAAATTTGGTTTGAGGATAAACTTGGATTAAGGTACGTGGTATCTTTTCCAAACAAATATAGAGTGATGTACATTGCAAAAGGAAGGGGATTTTTTTTATCATTCTGAAGAATTAAATCTGAACTATAAATTACTGTTTTATTCATATCTATTTTGAAAATAGTTTTTGTTTTAAAATACCTACTGAATAGAAATAAAAGATCAAAATTTTGCCACTGAATCAGGAGTACAATATATCAAGAGGCTATAAATTAGCAGGTACTACTTTGTCACATTTATAATATATGAAAATGTCATTTCACAGGGACAGGCAAAGATGATGAAGGATGGAAAGGTTTTTAGAGTTATTCAAGAGAACTGCTGGGATCCAGAAGTGCGGATTAAAGAGATGGACCAGTCAGGTACCTCCATGAAAGGACTCAAATCATTGTGCTTCATTTGGAATAACAACTTCTCTGTCAGTCCATCTGAAAGTGCTCACCAACAATATTAAAAAAAAATGTTTAGCATACTAATTCCTTGGTTTAAATCTGTTGAAAGTCATTGGAAACTGATATGCTTTATACTCAGAAGGAACCTGTGACCGTAACTTCCCTCATTCTCAGTAACAATTTATTCCCCACTAGAATTTATTAATTTTTGTGGGATTTAAGGCACTAAGGAACTCATTGACAAAAGTAAGGATGACTGACCCTGGGCTTGAAATGGCACCATACATTCGAGTTAAAACATGACTCACATAAAAGAGGAGGAAGCTCTTTCATTTTTGTTCCAAATATTAAAAATATTCTTTTTATACATAGGATTTCTTGTATGTCTGTTTCCTTTTCTAACACCTTTTTTCTGTTTAGCCATGTTGCAGCCTCATTCTGTGTTTTTGCTGGAGGACTCTGAGCCTAGAGAACTGGTACAATTACTTTGTCAGAAAAATGACTTTTCTTCATTTAGAAATTTAACCAAATGCCAAATTTGCAAATTTATTTTCCATTATGTGCAAGCCACTAAATAAGGTTGGTAAGATGAGAGACTGAGGATGAGGGAAGGAATTTCTAGGCTGTTCCAATTATTTGGCTGATAATTATTTTTGCCAGGTCTTATTAACACTAATTCCAAATTACTCTTGTAAGAGAAATATTATTTTACTAAAGATTTTTTTTTCTTAGATTGAGGCCTGAATAGTTCCTACATCAGTTTCCCAGTAGACACAACTTGAATATCTTCAACTTTTCATAAGGAACAAACACCTGAATTGCTTAAAAGAGCACATATTGTACAAGTATCATCTTTATGATTATTGCTTCCTCCTCTCAGGCCTTATCACCCTCGACAAGCACATGAAAGAGGTGGTAGCCAGTGGGGAGTTGCTCTCTTCTGCAAGATGACAAATAATAAACAAAAAGAAATGGCCTGAAATTGCACTAGGGAAGGTTTAGATTGGATATTAGCAAAAATTTCTTCACTAAAAGTGTTGTCAAGCCGTAGAACAGCCCTGGTGTAGTCTCCATCCCTGGAGGGATTTAAGGGATGTGTAGATGTGACACTTGGGGATATTGTTCAGTGGTGGGCTTCGCAGAACTGGATTAATGGTTGGAATCAATGACCTTAGAGGTCTTTTTCAACCTATTCTGTGTTAGGAGATAGTCTGAGTTATTCTTCTCAGGGAGGTTTAGTGCAACACATAACATAGGCAAGCTTGGGAACTCACCAGGTAGTGGGCAATTTATGGAAACACAATTTAGATAAATTTCATCTACTTCATTTTCACCCTGGAAAAGCAGTATATGAAACTCCAACCATTAGATATTTAATGGGAATGCCAGAAAGCCTTTGCAAATTCTGAAATATGCTGCCTTGTCACAGAATCATAGAATCATGCCTTGACTAGACTGTAATGTTTCTCTGAGTTAGCTCAGGGATTTTGGGGATTACCAAATCACTCAACTACACAGTGGATCATAAATAGCCTTTGGGCATCTTTCTCTTTCAGATATTTCCCTCAGCACTAATGGCAAGTTTCTACAAAACAGTTCTGCCCCATATATTTGTTGTAGACAAAGGGAAAACACAGAGGGATTTTTTTTTTCAAATTTTTGCAGCAGCTCTCCAGAAAAGAAAATGTATCATGAAAGCAGCATCACATATTTCTTCATGAACTAAACAGTGCTCACTTGGTTAAAAAAAAATCTAAACCTGTATGTTAGAGCACCATCTGGTGACTTGTGCCCTAAAAATGTCCCTTTTTATTACAGCACTCCAGACATACAGGCATCAGCTAATTAATTATGTGAGGGAAAAAAAAAGGCCTTGGTGTTTCTCATTCTTTCATCCTTACTGCTCAGCTAATGATAAAGACTATGGACCACATTTATTCCTTTTTGGTTTAGAAAGCTGTAGCTACTTAGTTCAAAAACTGCTTTCTCTTACACAGGCTGAGATAGATTATACCTAAAAATTTAACCTCCAAACATGGCATAATTTTGGGACAAAGATGCAAGGAGTCTCCAAGCTGAACAAAACTAGAATCAGTCACTGAAATGTATTTTTAACTCAGAGAGATACCTTAAAGCTTGGTTGCTAAAAGGCTTTGTTTGAGCAATGCCCAAGAAATCTTGCCACTAATCAGAAATGGTTTCCAGTGCACCAAAGAGACCCAATTAGTTCTCCTAATCATATGTCCTAGGTCTAATTGATGTACATACTTCTGTCTTGATCCACTCAATAAAACAAGCTATCCATGTAACTCAATAAAAGAAGCTGTAAAAGTAATTAACATCACAGTTCTGTGACACAAATCATCACAATTTTGTTTGAGAAAATATATCAGTTCATCCTAACTGCATTTCCTTGTTATTTTCTCCTTTGTAAAACCCTCTGAAGATGGTAAAAAAGTAGAGGCTTTTCTGTGCTGATTCTTCTTCCTAAAGCTAATGTCTAGGAACAGTCAGCTTGGAAATGTACCTTTAAGGTTCATGTTAAATTTGCTCAGATGTGTAAAAATGGATTGAAAGCAGATACAATAGTTATTGTGGAAAACATGGAGAATGTTCTCAACAGACTAATCAAGTGTCCATACTGGTGGACAATCTTGGATAATTCAGTATTTGTGTAATTTTGCAGACCTAATCCTTACCCCTAAACCATTGCTGCTATACATAATATTAATCAGATCTTGTAGCAATCTGAGTCAGCTTCTCCTCTTGTTTCCTACTTAAACTTCTGAGGAGGAAGATAAATAATTTTAGTCATTCAAATGTTTTGGGAAGTCATTGTCTTAGAGTTCTCTTACAGTTCATTCTCCTGGAGTTTTTTTCTGCCATCTTTGTTCTAGTAGTTGTACTACTAACAACCAAGTCGATTTTTTTAAAGCATGACAAGATATGTATAAAAATATTACAAACAGACCAAACAAAACACCAAAACCAAAACAGTTTTGCATGTAACTATTTTGTGAATTCCTGATTACTCTTCATTGTTTATTTTGTTTGTCTGCCACGTTTGCTGTTTTCACTCCTGTAACCTGTCACACACAATATTATGATGGAGATTTATGTTTGAGCAGAAACAAAACAACATAAACTTAGTTCTTTTTATTTTTAACATCAAATTTATTCCTGAAAACAGGCAGATTTTTTTATATTTGCAACCTCAGTAGTCCAGACACAAGATGAATGGAACCTAACACAATATAGCTTTGGGAACACTTAGGAAAACATTGCTTAACAACCATTGTTAACATAATGTTTAACATAAAAATGTTATGTTAATTTATCTTTGTGCTAATTCATTTATTTATTTAATATATATGACAAATTAACCCCAAAGTAAACTTGAGTTACTGTATTCTGTTGGTTTAATGTCAGTTTCATTCATGTGAGAGTAATACTAAATTGCTATTTTAATTGCTTGTACATGTGCATACTAAATACTTCTAAAATCAAAAAAACTAATTTCACAAATTATCTAGTATGAATACAGTAGTGTTTTTTCTTTCTACTTAGCAAAAATATCCAAATCCTAATAAATTGATATACTATGAGGTTATTGTCATGATCCTTAATTTAAAAAAAAAAAAAGTAATTTCTCTATGTCACTGTCAAATCAGTCTTTCTTGTCACTAAAGCTTTTACATTCTGCCTCTTAAACCAAAGTACTTTCTTATTGTAACATTTTATCAAAAACAGACAACAAAAAAGGAATTATTAATTTTTGCTTATTCTTACTCAGGAGTTACCGTCCAAGTCCTGTCCACAGTCCCTGTAATGTTCAGCTACTGGGTAGGTTCCAACTCAGATATTTCATAATTCATATGTAGCAACATTTTTAAAATACAAAAGGGTCTTTCTACAAATCAAAGTAGGCACTAGAATTGTTCTGCTGTGAAAACAAAAAGGCAAAAGAGGAGTGCAGGTATGAGAAGATGTCTGCAGGTTGTCCTGGCAAAGCTCCACACCAGAGCACACACAGTGAGAAAAGATGAAACAACTGAATTTCTTCTGGGGGCCTTATGGGGGCAGCTGGAAACTGAGAGAAAAAATATACCCAACATGAATCCATGGTTAGCAGGCAGACATATATGTACACATTCCATAAAAGCTAGACCTCAATCAGTATTTTCTCAGGGAAAAAAAAAAAGACATAAGTGGGCCTTGTCCCACTTTCTTTTAAATGTGGCATGGGACTCATTAACCTAGAATGCTTTGAATCTTAAAATTCAGGAGCAAATTTAAGTTCCTATGTTTCCTACGTGGTGATCTTGAATGCTTCAAAGAAATAAAGACAGGCTGAGGAGACAAATCATAGCAAAATGCTGTTGTAAATACATTCTGAATGTGACTATTTAGCAATGTGTACAGGTCAAGATGTTTATATGTCAATGGATTTGTGTATTTAGAACCATTGTGTTAAGCCCACATGTAAGAAATACCATTGATATTCAGAATTTCTTTCTGAAATAATAAGTAACATCTCTTAAAAATTTTATTCTGGTATCTAAGGGAATATTTTCCATTACATATGTATTGGAGGGAAAAAATAGAGATTGATTGCATGGATATTGCACCTCCTTATTAGAGCTATGGATGTTATCTCCTTCTAAATGTTAGAGAAGTTTGCTCAAGCTTTCTCTGTAGAATTTGCATGCTCCAGCATCTCACATTTCTTATTTTTATTTCTCCAGTAATAGGAGAGTAAATATTCATTGCTATGTATAAAAATTATATACTGAGGTTTTTGCATCAGGATAAACAAAACCAGGGGACTGCTTTACGCAAAAGACCAGGTGCTTATGTGCATCAGCAACCTGGGCTTTATTATGCTCATCCTGAGCAGTAAAGGCAACAGCAGTTGATAAAATATTCAAGAGAAAAAGCAGAACTGCACCCAGAGGTTTTAAAGCGAGGCAGAATACAGCCCTACTGATTTCCAGCTATTCAGAACTGTAAAGTAAATGTGGGTTCAAATCCTATCAGTTGTTTGCAGTGACATTTATCCAATAACTTCCAAAGGTGATAACATTTGAGAACCAGATTTAAATGTACTGTTCTGCTTCATATCTTACCAGGCCAAACCTCAGGATACTTTAGATCTCGCCCAGATATTAAATAATGACTTAGCTGCTACAGTAAGGAAGTACCCCAAGAGGTTCATTGGGCTGGGCACGTTACCTCTGCAAGCTCCAGAGCTGGCTGTGAAGGAAATGCATCGCTGTGTGAATGAGCTTGGATTTCCTGGAGTGCAGATAGGATCCCATGTCAATGAGTGGGACCTGAATGCCCCAGAGCTGTACAATATTTATGCTGTGAGTAGCTGTTGCTTTCCTTCTTTGGGGGAATTCTGTGAAATGGAAATCTGTCTAAAAATATCTTGGAGCACATTGAGTCATCATTTGAGCCTTCTAATCTGCTTAGTGATCAGAGAGACTCAGCTTTGATTGTAAATGATAATTCTTTATAGGATATAATGGCAATAATACAACATATTCTGAAACGTATTTTATAATAATGAATAACAAATTTTGTTTTATTATATGACTTCTCACTGTAGATCTGCCTTCTTGATTTGTGAGGGTAAGTGCAATATCAAATAAAGCATTTCTGCACTGTTTGCATTTGAGTTCAAGTTACTGTATCCAATCCTATTGAAATAATTGATAAACGCCCCTGAGATCATCAGAGATACCTATAGCACCAAAGTACCACACAGAACTACGTAAACAGGACCAAAATTTCCAAACTGAATGTATTGATTATCAAATGAATTAATAGGCAGCATTTCTAAAATAGCCTGAGGTCCAGATGAGGGTGCTCATTTGTCTAAATTAGGGGTTTAATCAATGCCCATTCCAAAGCTGTGTCTCCAGTTATTAGAGCTGTCAGCCTGGCATTGATTCACAGAGGTTATTTTGCAGGATGCTCAATTTATTCAAAAACTCTGTTGGTGCAGAACCTGGACTACTTGTTTTTATGGCCATATACAATCAGATATCAACATCTGCTCTTGGAGATGCCCGCCTTTATGGAATCACAGTGTAACTGAGGTTGGGAGGGGCCTCTGGGGGCCACCTGGACCAACCCCCTGCTCAAGCAGGGCCACCTACAGCCCAGGATCATGCCCAGGTGGCTTTTAAATATCTCCAAGGATGGAAACTCCACAATCCCTCTGGGCAGCCTGATGTTTCCTGATCTCCACTGAAGCTTCTCTTCTAGGATCCAAACAGTCCCAGTTCTCTCAGCATTTCCTCACAGGAGAGATGCTCAGTCCCTTCATCATCTTGGAACTCTCTCCAGTAACTCCATGTCTCTCTGATACTGAGATCCCTCTCTTGTTCTGGGATCTCTCTCTTATATTGTACATCCTTCAGTTTCTGATTCACACATGTAGGAAGTAACCCCTTTCATTTTTAGAAACATCTCTGGATAATACAGATTATGAAATTAATCCATATTGGATAATGAACTTTGCCAAACTACCAGGCCAGTTATTGAATTGCTATTTTTAGTTTACAAATGTAGATTGCAATTATTCTCCACGATCCAAAAGTTGCAGCTTTTATTTATGCATGTATGGGTAAATAAACCCAAATTTTTCAAATGTGTGATAATCTCCTTAGCAACAAGAGCATGTCCAGAAATACATCTGACAAAACGAAGCTGTTAAATCCTGGTTAAGCATATGAATGACTCTGATGACTGTGTATTTAAATTTAAGCACACGGTTAAATTACACAGTCAGAGCCAGCATCCAACACTAGTCTTCTGTTTTCCTTTCCAAAGATGTCAGTAGTTTTGGAAAAATTACCATACTTGCATAGAGATGATTATTGATCAGAATACAGCCAGATTTTGAACTCTTAGGAAGAATTAGGAATATTTTAATCTTTTTTAAGCCAGGCAGAGGGCTAAAGGGGACAAATGTAGTGCAACTCAATGAAAATTTCTGAATGCAGCTGGAACAATTCTGCAAAACTATCCTCAAATGATTCTATAAGACAATATGGGAATTCATTCTCATATGTGTAATGAAACCAAAAGAATGTGTGCTTGAACTGAATTTTATACTACAGAATGGCTGAGAAACATAGCTGGAAAAGCATTTTTGCACTGCATTATTCTGAGAAATACTTGGTTCACTAAAGAGATGTTATCACCTCTGCTTCCACTCCTATAGTCACAGGAAGAGCTGTGAAACTGAGTGAGAACTTCAGAATATGGCCCAGAGGAGTAAATATAGCCAACTATTGTTTATAGTCCTTACTTGTGGGCCTGTTTTCATTACTAGGACTACTGCTCAGTACAGACCTGCAAGTCATTGAAAAGCATGACTAAGGTCTAAGATGCATTTTACTATGATTAGTCAAGGTTTAGACATTTTCTTTTTGCTGCAGGCTGCTGAGGAATTAAACTGCTGTCTCTTTGTGCATCCCTGGGACATGCAGATAGATGGGAGGATGTCCAAATATTGGTTTCCCTGGCTAATAGGTAAGTGTATATTTAATTTGCTTAACCTACATTTATGAACTGGATCGTGCCCAGGAGATTGCTGCCAAGTGAAGTACAAGTGCAGAGAAAATTACATTGTTTTTCTGTCAAACTTGCTTTTTTTTTAAATCTAGTATTATGATTAAGTCTGTTGTGTAAACTCAGCAGTCATTTGTTTCTAAGCTTGTTTAGTTTTTCTTTTAAATACTTAGAATTAAAATTATTCAGACTAGCAACAGAATATAGTATTCTCTTTTGCCCTAAGTACAAAGAGAAGATAACAAGGAAGAAGTGAATCATCTCAGAAATGAGCTCCTCAAAAATAACAGGAGTAAATGAAGGAGTAAGCAAAACCAAACATTATTTCCTAGAATTTCTTGGGTTATTTTTTAGAAACAGGTTGATCGGAGAGGAAATAAATCTAACTTTACATCAACTGGAGCTGAAACAACATGTACTTTGAAAGCTCTCAGTAAATGTAGGATATTATCTAGTTTCTGGTTTTTTCCCCATTTGATAGGTAAATCATAACATTGAATAATAGGAGCAGGGTTTTTCTGCTACCCAGAAATGTTTAGACCTGATTCTACCCTCATGTATTTTGTTCTGTGTTGGTTTGTTTTGCATGGTTTTGCACTGCCACCAGTTCTGAAAAACATACACAACATACATATAATACACATTCTGCTTGGAAAATCTTGCTGTCCCAATCACCAGTACATTATCTTGAAACAATATCAGTTAGTCTTAATCAGATCAGGCTCAACAACACAGATTTAAGAAGAAAATAAAATTATTGCATTTACTTAACGAAGTGTAAATAGAATATTTTCTTACGAAGCCTAATAATGCTTTGCATCTGAGTGTATGGTAAAACATTGATGAAAATAACCTTTTGAGCTGGATAGGTGTTGTTTCCCCCATAAATGAGGGGAACTCAGTTCCTGATTTCAAGCTGCATGTCTGAAGTTGGGTGTTTAAAATGGCATGATGTTCTAAATATGCTGGATGTGATCAGAAGCTGAGGCCTGCTGTAAGAACCTAAATTCCTATTCTGTTCCTAACTGGGCATCCAACTCAGCCAGGAGCAAACAGAGAGACAGGTTAGTTCTAAACTGTGGGATCTGGAATCGTGTGATAACCAAACCCCAAATCTGTGCTGAAATATCCATCAACCTATCTGCCCCACTTTCCATACAAAAGAAATCCACAAGCAGAGGTGAGAAGACACCGTGGCATATTCCAGATTTGTCTTTGAGCAAGGATAATGGGAATCAGGCCTGTACAGGGTATTTCAGGACATACCCAGCCTGTCTATCATCTGTCCTAGTGGTATGGAGTAAAAACTGGACTTAGAATTCAGAAGACCTTCACTTCCAGGCCTGTGTCTTCAGTTAATTAGAGTTCAACTCTGTGTCCCTCCAGTAGAAATAATGCATGACCTTTGGCAGCTGCCCTGCAACTATTACTTTTTCAGTTGGCTCAAGGCTAATGGAAGAAAATTAAAATAACATTTAAAAATCAACTAGGAAGTTTAAAAAGTAAAGCTCTTATACAAGTAAGATGTTTTTCTTCTTAGGCATGCCAACAGAAACAACCATGGCCATTTGCTCCATGATTATGGGAGGAATTTTTGAAAAATTCCCTAAGTTGAAGGTTTGCTTTGCTCATGGAGGTGAGTACCATGTGAAACTCCTGTTCTTTGGCTGAGCATGGTACAGTTGTATTTTCTGGTATCTCAGCTAACGGGGTCACCACGTGAAGCTGCCACCAGCTGAGCACTGTCACCCCAAAGAAGACAGTCTGACAGATCAGGTGCTTTTATGAACACTCTCTAGTCTGCAGGGTTTGAACTGGTACAACAGCCTTTAAGGGAAACAAAAAAGAAGGAGAGGCAGCAAGTGGTTTAAAGAAAGGGACGAGGAACCAGCAGGAGGAATTTGGGCATCACAGTAGAGAAGAAGTGAGAAAAATAGAGAAAGAAGCTAATGAAGGTAAAGGAATAAAAAGACACTGGTGCAGAGCACTTTCTTCCTAAAGAGCTGACAGGAAAACTTATGGATCTTTGGTGATAAGGTGGCTTTTTTCCCCTCTTACATATTTTCAGTTCATTAAAAGTTATTAAAAATTCCTCCTTGCAGGTGGAGCTTTTCCATACACAGTGGGTCGAATCTCCCATGGATTCAACGTGCGGCCTGATTTGTGTGCCATGGATAATAAGGTGGATCCAAGAAAATACCTTGGCTCATTTTACACAGACTCTCTTGTCCACGACAGTGGGGCACTAAGACTGCTAACAAGTGTAGTAGGAGAGGTGAGTTTTAGTGCTTCCAGAAGTGGGTGAGTCATTCTTCAGTTAATTTTCCAGGAAATAGCAAAAGGAGAAGAGAAGAAAGCAGGAAGAAGACAGTGTCACCCAGTGAAATAAATTGATGGGCTTCTGCCATGTTGATAATGCTTTTGCCATATGGATTTATTGAAATGGTGGGTTTAATCCAGGAAATCATGCACTCTCAGCCTTAGTTCCATCCTTCTCTGAGCTTGTTCAGGATGGGACTTCAAGCAAAGAAGCAAAGCTTCACTTTGAAGCTTGGTTTTCAAATGGCTTAATTTTCAAATTCAAGTGCATGCTTGAAGAAAGCAAATTGTATTTCCACTTGGAAAGGTATAGACAGAAAAAATATCAGAAATAAGGAAAGCTTTTGGGAGTATCTCTGAGACATGATTAATCATTATGGGTCTGCAGAAGTATTTTAGTTGTTTGTAAAGAAATCTTTGTAGTTTAGCAAACCATTTAAATGAGGTACAGCATGGGACGGAAAAATCCTAAAACATTCAAATAATCCCTTTTCATTTAGTAAATGCTCAGGAAGGGATAGAAGATGGCATCCCTCATGCCAGTTTCCAGTGGATCACTGCAAACCAACAAGATACCTGTCTTTGTGCCTTGATCTCTGCACCTCACAGAGTGTCTGCAGCCAGAGGCAGATACCTCCCAGATGTCAAATCAGAAATGCAGGCTCTGACAGGAATTTTCTTCTCTCAACAGCTGCAGTCCTGTACATCAGTGTCTAGACTCACATGGTATGGGGCTGTTGCTGTCATCAGGGCCTCCTGTATGACCAAAGTTCACAGACACCACTCAGCTGATTGGGGTTTTTTCCACAAAAAAGAATCTGTTGATTTCCCATTTCTAATAGTCTGAACAGGTTACTGCAATGAATCTGCTCCAGAACTGGTACAGGAGTGACTTGCCTAGGCCAGACAAAAATAGCAATGCAGCACTATTGCTTTCTTTATTGTGGTACTCTGAGCTCAGGTATCACAGATTAAAATCTGTGGGGTTTCAGTTCATGCTGCACTGGAAGTCTGTAGCTTTGGGACTGGAGTTCTGCCTGCAGCTCCCCTGCAGGATTTGTGCCTTTTAGGAAAACTTTGCATTTGAAGATGGAAAATTCAACCATGTGACAGCACAGCTACAACTTGAAACAATAGTATGGAAACTTCTGTGAAGTGCATGTTTGTACAGTACATTAACACTGCAGCTCTAAGAAGTGGAGACAACATCTTTGTTGTTAAAGAACACCCTGAACTAAAAATAGATTTATGGAAGGAGCCCCATAAAATGTGCAAAAAAACCTGCCATGGAGCCTATTTCCATTAGAAACAAGTAAGATAAAACTCAGCTCAATTTACTCAAAAAAGATCTGGAATAAGCTGTTAGTACTGGGAAGTTCTGATAAGATGAGTGGGTATTAACTCAGGTGGCATTTGCCATCTCTGTGCTAGGGATTAATTTTAGGCACCAGATGGGTTACTAATAAAATACTGGGGCTCCCACCCAATACTGATTTCTTTTAATTTGTTACCAACCTCTAAATAGCAAATAAATCATAGTCCGTAGCCCAGTAGTTTTTGATATGCATTAGCTTTTAAATCTAGCTGTAGCTTAAAGCAAGTGGCTTTAAGGTGGTTTTTTACAATAGATTTTGATTACTGTGTGTGATGTGCACATCCATTTTACAAGACACCCAAAGGCTTATGGAGTTACAGTTCAACACTTGCCTCTGTTACCTCCTTTTCTGAGAAATCTCCCCAAACCCAGACCATATTCAATCTAAGAATATTTTTGTTCCACATGCAGTTCTAGTACACAAGGATGAGTCTAGCTCTTGAATTTTAAATTGCCAGTGCAAGGAGAAAAGGTCACTTGCTTGTTTCTTTTTACCCATTTTAAAATGTTGGGAGACGTGTTTTGTCATTGTTAGAAAGACCTTGGTAAATTAACAGCTGTGTGACTCAGCCTGGCTGAGACCACAGATTCTTTTTGTGATCTGAATCTGTTAAGCTGAACTGTAGATGTCAAGAGCAAAGCAGGAGGAAAAGTACAACAGGATGATGAATCCATTGCTGAAGAACTGAAGATTTTTTCTGTCTGAACTTGTGTAGCACACAAGTCTCAGGGCACTTCTGCTTTAGAGTCGGAAGTTTTGCATCTCAAGGCTGCTGTAAACTATTACTTTTGTGGGAAAGCTGCTGCCTTTGCACAACACTTTAATTTCTCTATTTTATCCTAAGAAGCTACAAATAGACTTTGGTCCTTAATTGTGATTAGTCTTTGCAACTGGAATTTAGTTCTTTGAGGGGAGAGAGATTATGGACTGTAATTTGATAATCTAAAAGTTACTCAGCATTAGCCTCTCTGGTGTCTTATTTATTTTGTCAACAAACTTTTTAAATTAAGAGTTTTAACACAATAAATTTGGCCAGCATAGTACACAGGATGTTGGTGTTTTCTTTAATTCTCTTCTGAGTATTTTGAACTCAAACAATGTGACATCAAGTGCAATCCCAGTGCTGAAAACTCATGAGTCAGATACCAAAAACATGTTTTTTACACTCGGGAGACCTTTCTTTCTCTTTTCAATAGCCTGAGGCATCTTGTCCTTGAAAACAAAAACATTCCCATCACGATTTCAAACTTTACTTCACAACCATGAAGATTTAAAAGTTCCCTCTTTTTCTAAGGAAAGCTGACATTCTCACATAACACCCATGAGTCAAATGCTTAAAGAAACACCAAATATCTCAATGCTTTCAGCACAGTCATGTGTTGGCAGAGCAACACATATAAGATTAATAAATGCTGGGCTAAAAACAATGTGATGGAGTCCTGAGGCTGACACTGTAACTCTGTGAGCTGGAGGTTTGAAATAGGCCAGCTCTCCAGAGAACAGCTCAGAGCTGTGCAGGAAGGGCATCAGTGTGAGGGAAGATGTGCTTGGACATGGCTTGGGGTCCCTGAGGAGCAGCCACTGCCTGGCACCGGCGTGTGGCATGCTGGCCTCGAGCTGATCAATGTTAAAATCCACTGACAGCTGTGAGGAGTCGTGTCCATTTCATCTCATCCCTTATCAGTTTGGGGTGCAGGTTAATTGGGGGTGGAAGCAGAAATACACACTTCTGAGAAAGAATTTTGTAAGAGTGCAGAATTGCTACAGTCCTTCGCTCGCCCCGTGATGAGGTAGCATGAGGTGAATGCAAAGAAACACAAAATCCCCAGCGTTGCTGGTTATAAAAAGTGAAGAACTGGGTTGACATGGGATTAAATGATTCAGTGCATCTCTGCAAGAACTTCCCCATGGTGATTCCTCCAGAGCCATCATCCAAAGGCAAAGCATTCTCTGGCCAGAAGTTGGAGCTGAACTGACTACAGCGTTCTGGACTGTTTTTTCAGGTGTATCATGGCAGTAGGAAAGAAGGGGAAATTCAAGGCAAATACAATTTTTCCTTATGTAAGAGGATGAAGTCATGCTTAAAGCTTTTTGAGATTCATTTTCAGATCTATGTCCTTGTTACTGTGAAAAAAGTTGTGCTGAGTAGCAGGGTCCACTGAGGTTAATCATTAGCCCCATGTACCTCTCTAATAGGAGAGATGTGCTAATTAAGGGAATGAGCTCCAAGTCTTCTAGGGAAAATTGACTTTGTTGATATGGTTTGGAACAATATAACAGCACTTCCCTTATGCTAGGAGCATTATTCATCTGCAGAGGCTTCACAGCACTCCTCTGAAGCTGGTTGCTAAAGACAGGTATTGCAACCCCCATTTTACAGATGGGTACAAAACTGAAGCTCGAAGGGTACAAATGAACAGCCTGAGATCACTGGGAGCACAGCAAGAATGCTGCTTCTAAATTCTTCTTACTGATTTACAGCTCTTAATTTTACAACTAATGACTAGATCCCATGATTAGCCATGAAATACTTTCAAATAGAGGGAAAAATATATCTACATAGAGAGGAAAAGAAAAATATATATTATTCCAGTGAGGATGTGGGATTTCTTTCTGATTTAGTATATAGGAGATGTAAATAAGAATATACAAATAAGAATATAATGTAAATAAGAATGTACAAATAAGAATATATAAATAAGAATATACTTCCTGTCTTATATGACTTTCCCTAGTAAACAGATGGACAAATTCTGTTTCCTTCTCTTTTAGTTAGAAATCCACTTTCTCATATAAACCTGGTAAGTTTTTTAGTTGTGTTTTTAATCATAAAATACATGGCATTTGTTTTTCTTATCTGAATAAAGCATCTTGGTATTTAATTGAATATTATAAATAAAAGAATATATGTAGCTGCTTCAAAGTGGACACATCAAATCAATTTTCTTTAATCTATGCTCAGAACTGGATTTATTAGACAGAGGGTATAAATTTTCCTATGTTAATATTATGATAACTCTTCTATAATAAATTAGAACACAGGATAGAACATAGGAGAGAACAATAGAATGTGTCTCTTCTGTTTAGATTTTGGGTGAAGGTTTGTGTAGGTTCTTTCAGAGACTTTTGGGTGACATCTAGTGGAGATTAAAAAATTTTTAAAAAGCATTTGACAAGTAAGAAAAACAAACCATTTCAGAAAATAACTGAATGATGTTTTCTTCACCCTATTTCAGTATTGAACTCTGGTAACAGAGTTCAAACATTGTAACAAGTTCTAACTATGTTTTATTCACCCAAGCAAGAGACACTCATGCCACAGGCCTGGGATTTGCATTTTTAATTTTCTGCTTATGAGAATTAAAATNTGTGTTAATATCAGTAAAGGATGTGTTAATATCAGTAAAGTTCTGAGGTGTCACATCCCTAATCCATTTTCGGCTGCAGACAGTATGTTGAGAGCAGTGATTGATGTGGAAAGCACATCGCTTTCAGTTCTTGTAGACAGTTTTCTTAATATGTAGTATTTCCTTCATTTAATCTTCCAGATCTCAGCTTACGATAAATACTGCAATTGTTTACATGCACAGGTTTTATATGCATCATTCCTTCACAAAATTTAATCGAAATGTAAGTATGATTTTATGTTTGGTAATAACATGCCTGTAATTTTGGCAGTTCTGACTGAGAAGTTGTTGCATGCAGGAGTGTGAAGTGTGATTTGTTTTTAGCAATTCTAGCTTCTTATCAATGGTTTAGAAGCAGTAATGATACTTATTTTCGACTTTGGATTACTTTAACTAGTGGCAATTAGATTTTATCTTCTGCCATCAAAATAAAAAAAAACTAGGCACCATCAGCAAGCACATTTTAGATGTGTGAAGAATACATTTAGATGTTTCAAATGTGGCTGGTGGTTATGTGCTGAAGTTTGAAAGGCTAATGTGTAGGAACACACATTTTTCTTGGTGAAGTCAGTGGAAATTCTGGCATGGTGTGTCTGACAATGATAATGTGGTTATGTGTATCCATATGGATTATGTAGCTGTTCCTGAAGCAGGGTAAATTCTTTTAGCTAGTCTAGTTTTAAGTGGTGGGATGTTCATATTTGACAAGAAAAATTTTTACATCTGTTGAGGTAAATCTTGTTTTGCCTAATAACCTGGACATGTTGACTCTGAACACGGAATGTGTTGTTAAGAACAGAATTTTTCAGTAAAAATGCTAGCTGGTATTTAGGAATATTGTAACAGGTATGGAAATGGAGAGAAGAACTTGGGAATGTCAAGCTTTTTTTTTTTTTAATGTTCAATACTGGATGCAATAGGTGGAAAAATAATAATATAATAATCTAGGTGTTCTTGAGGTTGGTTTGTTTTAAGGAAGAACAGTTAATAGTGATGGTGGTTTGTCATTAAATGTTAAGGATGAGTTTTCTGAAGTCTTTTAATGACAAGACAAATTGAGACTGACACAGGTGTAGGTCAGAGCAGACCTTTATCTACCAAGGGGTAGACTCCTGCAAACCTTGCACTGTCTGCAGCTGGGGCAGGTACACAGTGGGGTACAAGGAGAGGCAACTCTTCTTTCTGTCATGAATTTGTTTATTATTGTTGGCTGAGCAAATGGGCATCTTGTTTGGTGCCTATTTAGCTAGAAACACATATTTGTTTGTAGGTACATTTCAGAGGTGTATATAATTATTTTTCATGCAAAATCTGAGCTGAACTCAAATTTCCAGCAGCTTACTACCAGAACTGCAGTGTTCACCCCTACAAGCTCCTCTTTCTCCCCTGCTGCTGCTGTTCTGCCTGCGTAGCAGTAACCTGGAGCTCGTGAGGCATCCAAAGTTTTCTGGGACTGTGAATGGCTTGTGGGCTTGGTAAACTAGAGCTGCTGTGTTTATATATAGACCCACATACCTGTTATATCACCTGCTGGAGTACTCTTTGTACTGTCAGCTGCTAATCTGGGCTAGATTTAGGCAGCAAGAAGCTTTGGCTGCTGTGTTTGGGTTTTCACTGGATTCTGGTAAATGACAGTCACTTGGAACTGGCAGCACAGTAGTGTTTGAATGTATAGTGCTCTTTATATGAAAACTATGGCTTAAGTTAAATTGTGAATGTTAAAATTCAGAAGTAAGCTATGTAAGGGCAGAATGCCATGGAAACTGCAGCTATTACAAGGGAGGGAAGTGTAATGTTTAATTAATTCTCAGGTAATAATGTTCAAAGTTAAAGGTAAGTGAACTGGAGGTTGTAGCTCAGTAGTACTGATTCTTGCTGAACTCTTTTGTAATTCTTAATGAGCATAAGGCCAGAGAGTGGCTTTGTGCATGTGCTGGTGGGCAAGAGCATTTTCTTTTTACAATTCTGTAAAGAGGGTCTCAGTGAATGGAGTCCCTTTTAAAATACTCCCAAACCATCCATTAGGTCCTCTGTAGAGAAAGCAAAAGCCGAGAACTCTAATAAATACTTAATATCAAATCTCCAGAGCAGTTGGCACACTAAAAAATGTAACAGTATTCATCTCTGCAAGAAGAAAGTAACCCTTAGAAAGGAATAGTAAGGTACTGGCAGTCTCAAAGGTCAAGACCTAGGTAAGCTATCCTACAGCATATGCAGTATATCTCTAATATGTCTTTGTTGTGTGCACGTGGCGCTGTTTATCCATGGCAGGAAGGAATCTGAATGCTGGGGCTAGAAAATTAGATGGCCATTAGTCAGATTGCCTTATGATCTTCAGCAGAAAAAATGTGGCCTGTGTTGTCTTGTTTTATTGGTAGATTAATGTTTTTAGTCTGGTAATAAGCACTTGCACATTTATCATCATGTATAACTGCCAGGTTATACAAATACTCATGTATGTGACCTGCACTTAATTGTTAATAAACAGGGCTTCTAATGGAAGCTCAGTTGCTGAATAGTTGTTGCCTTAATTTTATGGTTTTTTCCTTCAGTAGAAGTTACTGCTAAAAAGTTTTACAGGCTTTCAGGAGTTTGAGTCATCTGTGAACAGGGAACAGAATTCCCAACAGTATCTTCAATCTGTAGAGACGCAGGGGTGGCATGTACCAGTTCATGTGGTCTTGGTTCATTTGCAGTGTATTACATGTAGTGCTTATTGGCCAAATATCCCTTTTTTGTGAAGTTACTGTGAGTTAGCAAGTCACTTATGGGTTGCTCTGGGTTACCTACAGAGTACATGCATTTAGGTGCAGAGAAGAAAGTGTTGAGGTTTTGATGTTGCAGTCAAGGCAAAGTCCTTGTGAGATTTGTGTGCCCCAGTCAGGATGGAAACTTGCTTTACCAATTCTGGGAAGCAGGATTGGATGCCTTGACTGCTAATTTCCCTGGCTGTGCAAATGATAGGAGCTACTGTGGATCTCCTCAGCACAAATTATTCTTTCTACATTGCTGACCAGGGCACAGGAGCTTTGGGTTGCTAAGTATAAAGTTAGTCTGTGCTAATATTGGGATGGGGAGGGAGCTTGCTGGCTTTTTCTAGCCAGTACTAGCCTCACTATTATACTTTAAAACGTCTTCAAAATTAAAATTCTTTTGCAAATACTGTTTCTATAGTACTTAGTGTGTTACATTGTTACATAGCAAATAGTTCTTTTAGATGCTTATTCTTAAGTACACTGATTGGAAGAACAGAAAAGGGGAAAAATCCTTCATATGCTGGCAATGACAGGTAAGGCATCCAAATGGGAGCTGTAGTTTTAAAATATAATCCTTAGAAATGCTATGTGGAATACCAAACAACCAGCTGAAAATAGTCTTGATGATGTCAGTGGGTTTTTGTGACATGTGGTGGAGCTTAGTGAAGAGCCTAAAGAAGGCTGCATGAGGAATTGTTTTCCTTCAAGTGCAAGGTAGGTGAGTTGTGTGGAGGGTGTTTTGTTTCCAGTCCTTCTGCATTCCCTTCTTTGTGCTTTGTCCAAATCACAGTATTAAACAGTTGACTTTGCAGTTTTGCAAAGTTCTTGAAACTTTCATAATACACTTCAAGCTCTAGTGAGGCTGTTTGAGGTACTTCAGTTCTGGTTTTAATAGTGCAATTTAACATATTTGCTGCTTTTATGCAATGTGAGCTCCTGGTTATAATAAAAAAAATTCCTAACAGTTCTTTGTGTTCAAACTTGAAAACCTCTTGTAGACTGGAAGCACTTAATGTCTTAGGCTAAACTATATCAAATCTAAAAACATACTAATACTGGCATTAGAAGGGAGAGGGAGATCTCAGAAAACTATATGCGTGCTGCTGATGTGTTCTGAGATTTTTCTGAATGCCTTTGCCTTTACACTGTCTTGTACCATTTAAATGGAAAAGGACTTGTACCACAGTTCCCAATGAAACTTGTTGTATAATGCTTTTGGATTGTGTTGACAAGGCTCTTATGTTTTGGGAATTTTTCCTGTTTCTGTGGGACTTGGTTTCCGAGATTCTCAGCTAGTAATAAAGTGGGATTTAATGTCATATATCACATATATTCTGAAGATTTTTCAAAAACTATTTGGGGTGCATAGTATATAATTACTCTAATTTATTTTGGTTGATGTCAAATTAAGATATTTATGTATAGGAAATATATTATTGCTTTGTCAAGTATGTTTCTTTAATTTTGCTTTTTTTGTCTACTTTGCTTGGGTTTTTTGCCATCTTTGGTAATTGGAAATGAATGAAAGCATTTGAGTAACTTTGCCAGTTATACACTTAGCAGGTGTGTTCACTGAAGACTACATTTGTGCCAAGTCTGGAATTTTGCTAGGGTGTCTATTTTTCTGAATCAATACCAAGGGAGCTAAAAATAATGGCCTACTCTAAACTGGGAGTGAGAACACTTCTGTCCTAGATAAGACAAAGACCTGAAATTCTTTGGCCAGAAGCCAGCACTTCTTTTTGAAGGAAATAGTTAATTGGGCTGTACATAGATTTCTGATGAACCAGAGTTAAATGACAGTTAATCAGCTTGACTTAATCAGCCTCCAGAGCTGTGTTTTGTGTAAGGTCTTGGAGATCAGGAATTGTGTGGAGACTTCTTGGCCAGATCTGATCTGCTTCAGTAAATCAGAAGACATCCTGAAGTCAGCCTGATGGTGCTTTTTTGGAAAGAAGTAGAACTTTGGTGCAGTCAGACACAGCGTAACAGTGAGTGCGAATTTGCTGATGATTTAATTGTGCAGTCATTGGTGACTTGGTTCAAATAATACCTCTGTGAAATGGAAATGTTTTCAGCCATGGCAGTTGTTGAGTTCTGTAAAACACCTTGTGTGTGTTGGGTTATGCCTGTGTGTGCTGCCTGACATTTTCTGCGTTTTCTGCCACTTCAGAGCTGTTGATACTCTCACTTTCTGAACTCCAGAAAGTGTTTCCATCACATTTACTTTTTAAAAGTTTTATCTCCCAGTGTGAGACACATTTCAAGTAGTATGTCCTTGGCAAAGGATATTCCTTCCAGAATTTCAAATCATTACTTCAGGCAATGGGGATAGGAACTTCTATAGAATCATCAGAAGTATTAAATGACAGTGCTAATATGGCCTTGTTCAGCAACACTTCACTTTGGGTTTGTATTTCATTTGTTCATCAGGCTTAAGTTACAAGACTCTTAAAAAAGAAAACAGGGATTCTTGTCTCCCTTGTTAAAAGAATTTGCTCCCTGTGACTTGTTTTGGGTGGTTGGTTTTTATAGACTGAGATTTTTGTTAGATTTCTCATGGCACACTTCTACACATCAAAGAGTATTGCCTTACCAGGGTGTCAATTTTCAAGTCTGCCAACTTTAAAGTTTTACTTAAGATCCAAGCAGACATTTCAAAGTGATTTAAGGATGCAAAAAGAACTCTCAGTACATTTGAAAGCTTCTGAAATTTAATCCCTTAAATGTTTAATTAGTTTGTTGCAGTTTTGCATATACTGTAAATTTTTATACCAAATGTTTCATTTTGGCATGAAAAGGGCCTGCTTACTGGCAAAAAAAAAGCAAATCTGACTTCAGAGGGGCTATGCCTCCTAGTTAGCCTAGTTCTATTTGGGCATTGAATGAGGAATGCAATACTTGCACTACTTGCACCATGCATTAATTAAATACTCAGCAAGCAGCTATTTCAGTCTCTGAATAAATGCTTTATACTGGCTTAATTTTAACCATTTTAATCAGCTTATGTCTAGATGATTTCTAATACCACTTTCATTCCTGGTTAACATGGGCAGCTTTTGCATGCAAAAAAGAACCTAATTCATCAATGATTTGTGGTTTGCTGTGTTCTGTCTGCACACATCAGTTACTCTAGCTGACAACAGGCACCAAAATTCTACTTCACAGCTAACTCTTAGGTGATACTGAACTGCCACCTTATGACATCTAGAGTTTGATATCAATTTTCATCTTTAAATGTAATATGTAGTCTTTACTTACATTTGATAGAACTGGTGTTTTACAAATCTTTATGCTTTGTTTTCCAGATACTGCTGGGCATATAGTAAAGTGTCTAAGAATATGTGTGTATATATAAAGTTTCTTTTACTTGTAGAGCCTATGTTTATATAACAAGCTGTTTTTATTAAAGTTCTCTGCAAAGTTTCTCACTCTTTGGGAGAATTAAATGTTACCAGAACTTGTGATCAGCTGTTTTACTGAAAAGATGGCGTAGTGACTCGTTCTGTGCAAGAAATTGGATGAACTTTCTCATGAAGTATATTTAACTTGAAACAGCCTGTTCTACTGTGACTAAGTCTTCTGGGCCAAAATATTTTTTTTTAAGTGGAACTAGAATTAGTTTGACCTCAGACATCTTACTCACAAATGTAATTTAACATTATGCTACTCCTTCCCTATGCTGCTGAGAGGGTGGCATCAGTTACAAAATAAAACATGACTAGTTATATTTTTGCTGCCTTGCATGACTTCAAAACTGAAAAAAAAAGCCACAAATCCAACTTCTTAAACCTTTTCTATGCTAGTTTAGACTCCATAAAAATTCAAGTCCTGCTTGTAAAAAGTTTAAAAATACACATGTTTTTCTTCTTCAGATAATGTCTCCCACGGCATTGTTTTTGGCTGCAAAAGTGGAAGAACAGCCACGGAAACTTGAACATGTTATTAAAGTAGCAAATGCCTGTCTTCATCCTCAAGAGCCACAGCTGGATACAAAGAGTGATGTAGGTGGAAGTTATGGTTTCGAAGATACGTGGTTTGAAAGATGACATTTCATTTAATGATTTGTTACATTGTCTTACTGGAATATTGCTCTCTGCAGCCTAGGAAAAAAAAGCCTTTGTTTTTACACCATTTAAGTCTTTCTATTACTTAATGCAGTTTCTTAAAGACTCACTTATTTGTTATGAAACCTGAAGAGATTGCTCCATCTTGAAATTCTTACAGCACCCACCTCCCAAAAATGCCTTGCTGGAATAAATTGTCTGAGATCCAGACTAAGTTAATCTTCCTGTGAAAGGCAGGCAGGTGGAACTGCATTTGTAGCAGTGCATGTAGTGGTGGAAGAAAGTAACCCCAGTGTGAGGTGCTGTGAATTGTCAGTGCTGACTGGTGTGGGTGCTGGTGCTGTCTCAGGCAATGTGTGAATGAAGTTCTGAGCCAGTCGATTGCTGTGTCTTCACCTGCCTGCTTGTTTGTTTCAGGCATACCTTCAACAAGCCCAAGAGCTGGTTATACTTGAAACAATAATGCTTCAAACTTTAGGTATGTC
Source organism: Leptocoma aspasia (assembly GCA_013399835.1). Classification (NCBI taxonomy): domain Eukaryota; kingdom Metazoa; phylum Chordata; class Aves; order Passeriformes; family Nectariniidae; genus Leptocoma; species Leptocoma aspasia. The sequence continues at coordinate 880,303 of VXAX01001004.1, read as the reverse complement.
TTTCTGAATATCTCCTGGGTAGCCAGCTTGCCATGAAGAGCTAGTAGAACCCAAATAACTGGATTTTTGATGTGCTGTTGGTACACTAGAATTTAACTGTTTTCCTGTATAACTTCTGGCCTGTGAATTTTGTGTTAGCAGTTCTGCTGTGTTCACTGTGGAGAAGAAAGGTGTGTCTGTACTTGAGAAAGAGATGTTTCTGGCAGTTTGAGTTAGAAATGTGTAGGCTTCCAAATAAATTTTACTCGAAGTAGTAATTACATTGACATTTCTTCCCATAAGGTAACATGGTGTAGTAGGTTGGCTGTGTGTGTCCTGAAGCAGCTGGAAAGAGCTTTGTACCCAGTGCTCTTCCCCATTCTGCCTTCCCATAGAAGAACATTATGTAATTGAGGAGGTGCTGACTCTGAACCACACAAGTTGTAGTGTAACCATTTAATGGATTCTGATGATTCCAAAATTTGAAGTGGAATGTTCTGTCAAGACACCCTTCTGGCTAAAATACCATAGAGACAATTACAGCTAGAGGCCTGAGAACACTGACTTTCTCAGATATTATTAAATACCACTTGGGGTATTGTTAAAAGAAATAGCTCACAGTAGTGACCTAATTCTTAAAACAGTGTCATAAACCAAGAAGGGTTTCTTAAGTCACTAATCTACAAATTGACTTAATTTCTAATTTCATACATGCAACGTGTCTAAGTGCTAGAAATCAATTAATAAAAGTACACATGCACACACATATTTCATTGTGTTTGCAGTACAATTTTTACTGACTTACTAACTTGCTAGAAATTGTTCAGATATATTCAGCTTTAAAAAGATAGTAATTTCCCAGGTTATGTGTGTACAGGATTTGAGATTACTGGAGGAGTATTTTAGTAATGGATTACAAAGTTGCTTTACCATTTGCCATTCACAAGTATGAAAAGGTAAAGAATAAAAGGCACTTCATACTGTTACTTATTCTGCAGTGCAAAGGTTTAGCAAGTATTTTAGGTCTGTGGGGAAACATAAGGGGCTTGTTTTTTATTTTACAGATGCAAATGTATAATTCTGAAATGTATTTGTAACTCCTTAGGTTTTGAGATTACCATTGAACATCCACACACAGATGTTGTGAAATGTACACAGTTAGTGAGAGGTCAGTGACTTTTAACCACTTCTGTAAGTCCTTTTTTACCTTTCTATAAAATTTGAAAATAATGTTACTTGTCTAATGTGATTTTTCACCAACTATGTTATCCAAAGAGTATGTTTAAAATTAATTATTAAAAGTTTGATTTTAACCTTTAGAGATTCATAGAGTCTAGTCCTTTGTCCTTCATAATTTTTTTTTCCTTATTAACTTTTATTTTAATAGTACCTGTTCCGTGTGTTCTGGAATGACAGAAGCAGTCAGCAGTTGCAAACTGATTGGCCAGATCCATAGTATCATTCTGAGCTGATGATTTTCTCTCTGAAGTAGTTTTGCCCTTTGGCTAATGCCAGCTTTTTGTCTTAGCAAATCTTTTCAGGTAATGGACTGAGGCATGAAGAGAGCACACAGCAAGTCTGCTGTCACATGCAAATAGGTGTGACTAATTGTTTTTCTGGAGCAGTGTGTCCTTACTTGTTTTGGATGGTAGCACAAAACCCCAAACCTTTAGTTAAACATATCCTGTAACTTGTCTGCAGGTCATTAATGTGACTGGCTAAAAACCTGTTTTGTTCTCTATATTTTTTGTGGCATTTTCTTTTTTTCTATATTTTGTGGCATCTTCTTTAATTCTTGAATTGGTTTCTTTTGGAGCTTTAAAAAAAGATTAAAACACCCTCTTCTAAGATGTATGATGACAAAAATTAGGGATCAGTTGTAAAAGCATCTAAAATAAGCTTTTCACTTTAATTATGTTTCTTAAGTAAAAAGTGTATTGAAATTATTAGATCATGTTGTTAGTCTCTACTCATTAGCTGGTTTTGCAGTGAAAAATGTGTAAATGCTTTGAAGTTTTTGTAAAATAATATAAAATATATGAAAGCTATATACAGCCTAACCCAGTTAACTGGATTTGGTTTATAGTAACTCTGGAATTAATGGTGTTCTTTTAAGGAAGAGTGTCTCTTATTTGCTGTAGCTTCCTGTGTAGTGTCTTTGGACACTGAGTAGGGCTGGTGCTGTAACTTACTTGGATATAAAGTAGTTTTATTGCTGTCCTTGCTGTAAGATAATGATTTTCTGCTTTCTGCCCAGATTTGGTTGTGACTTGGTGCATGAGTCCAGTTGCACCCGAAGTCTCAGTAGTCTGCACCAGCTGCTCTGTAGGGTTTTGCTTTGATTTTTCTTAGCTGTTGATCACTGTAAATGTGAGCATGTTTTACTTTCTTGGGCAGCCCCTGTGCTTCTGTTTGGTGTTTGGGGCTGTGGGGAGGGGTGGGGGCAATGTTGTATTGCCTCAGGATTTCCACATCAGTGTGTGTCACTCAAGCCTACAGGCACACTGCTACACAAACTGGATTTCCTTTCATCAAGGGTAGATACCACTCTAAGGCAGTTCAGCTTTTCCCTTTGTGTTTTCTAAGCTAATTTTTGTCCTGACAAAATTCTTACTTTGAAGAGACTGAATTTTTTAATTTGACATCTTTAAACTAGTATTTGACATCTTTAAATTAGTATTTAATGTCAGCAGACCGGAAAAAATACTTAAAAGTCTAAAGTGATATCAAGTCATAAAATCTGAAGATTTCAGTGAGGGCTGAAAATCCGTGTAGCTCAAGGAGTGGTGCACAGTGAATGTAATGTCTCTGATGTTCAAAAAGCTGCTCACTGAAGGAGGTATGCTCCTTAGTGTGTGTATGGATTCCTTGGGAGCATGTGTCCCTAGGAGTGGTGTAGACTGGGAACACAAGATTTGAGTACCTCATATTAAAATAAGAAAAAGGAAACTAATTAATTAATTTAAAACATCAGGCATGAAATTTGAAGTCATGCGTGCAAGTCAGGCAAGGACAGAATAACTGCCGTGGAACATTGGTTTTGTGTTGAGAGGACAGAGAGATGGGCCCGTGGGCACAGTGATTATCTTCAAAGACACAGTGGTAGGAGTTTAGTTTTCTGTCCCTGAACTTTTATTTATTGGACAGTGTGGGTTTTCAGTGTCAGTAGATGCAACACTCAGATATCTGAGTCGTGAAGCTTTTAAAATAGGTAAGATTTTTCAGTGTTAAACCTTTAGTGCTAAAGGGATTGACTGAGAAGCTAAAGAAATCCAAGGTTACTTCATCCAGTTCTGGTAACATCTTGGACAAAAAGCACCATTTCAGAAGGCAGAGATACCTTTTTTGAATAAAGATGATTAACTTATCCAAGCCTGTTATGATTAAAACTTCCAACTGCATGTTTAGAGAGAGGAGGAAGGGAGGAATGTAATGTCTGACTGAGTATCAAAAAAGAGGCAGCAAAGTTAGCTGAGGTCTGCAAGTGTGCTTTAGGATTTGGCTTAGGGTTTGTGCATTGCATTGTCAGGTGTTGGGAGAGGGCCCTTTGGCTGACTAAACTGCAGTGCCTCAGAGGATGGCTGATTCTCTCCATCATTTTTTTTTGTCTTGCATCCAGGGTAATCTGTTTTATGCAGTCACTGTTGTCTGTTATTAAGCTGTAAGCTTTAAAAACAAAATGAAAAAATAAAAACCCAGGTTGTGTTGTTGATGCTCAAAAAATTCAGCCAAGTCCTTTGTCAGAAGACTGTCTAGTCTGGCAGTGGCACACCAGAATCAATTGCTGGAAGCTGAAGATGAACTAGTAAGTGAGAGTTGGTGCAAATAAATGTAATTTCTTCAACATACAACTAAAGAAAAAAATAATTCTTCTCTAAGATTGAAAGCCTTTTTGAAGGTGTTACTAGACAACAGAGATCATTGCAGAGAAGGGGTGACTGGATGGAGAGATAATGATTCATGATGTACTAGATACAATATCTAGTTACTCCTTCTGGTGTTCAGAGACTCATGGGTTAATGAAATTGTTCCATCTTTGCAGTTTGGTCAGTATAGCAGACAAGGAAAATGGTGTGGGCTTAGTATTTTTTCTGCACCATTCTTCCTCAGTGTCAAGAGACTGAGAAGAGGAGACAGGACCATCATTCCTTAGGATCCCACAGGTCCAAGGAATCTGAAGGCAGTGGATATGTGAGGGCCTGTCAGCAAGCTTCAGTGCCCATTCCAGGAAGACTCCAATAGTGAAGAGAAGAAAGGAAAAAAGAAAAGGGGGGGAAAAAACCTCCACCAAAACACCAAAAACTGTTCTGGATTTGACCCTTGCTGCCTTCAACAGTAGCTGAATGATCAGCAGTGAAACTGCCCTGGTGCCAAGACTGTGGCATGGTCCTCTTACACTCTGGTGCAAAATCAGTCTGTTCTCAGCCTGCTTCTGGTGAAACTTGGAATCTGTATCCTCATCTCCATCTTGGGAAGTCTTCAGTCACGCCTTTCTCTGTGTTGGAACACAACCTTTTGGAACTGAAGATGAGATCTCAAGGATTTCTAGGATTGTTCTCGCTACTCTGCAGGTTATCAGGTATCTTGAAAACCCATAGTACTTACTAATCTTTTGTGAAAATTGCACTGTCAAATCCTTCAGATATCCCATAGTATCTGTGTGCAGATGCCATTGCTTAAATCAGGCTGAGAAAGACAAAGCAGAAGAGGAGGTGAAAATGCATCAGCTTTTTCAGAGGGCATTCTCATGAGGAAAATGTAAATCTTAGTGGTGTGGGAAGATGTGAAACACCAGCTGCACTCCAGCACTTGCTACAAGCGGCCTTCCCATTCTGAACTTTGACCTCAGGTTTTTATGGGCCTGTTCCCAAGCTTTAAATACTTTCAAGAAAGTAAAGCCACCAGGACTGCTCAGACCTGAATGCCTACACCATGGCCTCCTCCAGCCCTTTCCAGATACAGCAGGCACCCTCCAGCATCCCTCTGTTCGGAGCCTGGGGCTTTTTGCTTTTGCCAGAAGGACTTCAGCAAGCTTCTCTCTTCTGATGCTGACTGGCTTATCTGCAATCTCCTCTTTCATGGGAATGCTCACTCAGAGTCCAGGCATAGCCAGTTACCAGCTCCTAATGGGGACTTGGCAGTCACGTTTTCATGAGCATCCCAAGGTCCAAGATGAGCTGTGTTGAAGAAAAGACTCAGGTATCTTGGAATTGCAAGTGGCAAATTGTGTGGCTATGCCCAATAAAAAGCATTTTGGTTTCCAGTTGGCAGATTCTTGGAGACAGCCTTTTGGAAGGTGTGTCGGACAGCAAGTCCTGTTTCAAAATATTGATGGCTATTTCACTAATCCCTGTCTTATGGCTGCTTCTGCAGCAGTGAGACAGGATGGATGTTTTAAATCACTCCTGAATGCTAAAATCTAAAACTGGTCATTCATGGCTGGTGTTGTAGCCATCGGTCCTGCGGCTTTTGAGTTTTAAGAGCAGCTCTGCTGGCTTGTTTTAACCCCTGCTTCAAGATGGTTTAAATTTTGGAGATGCACTTTCCACTACTATCATGGAAACAAACCACCAAAATATAGGAATCAAAATACATTAGATTTAATTGCACTGATGGATTCCGCTAAACCAAAGCTGCCCTACATAGAAGAGTTTGGGACGGATATTTTTAGTTGTGCCTTGTGTTATCAAAGGCTTTAGTTGTGAACTGAAATTTCTTGCTGGTTTTGGCAGTGATTATTATTTAGCTATAAGTAACTTGAAACAGAGTCATACTACTTGTAGTATAGGTAAAGTATTTAGTACAGTAATTTTTGATTGAGACTAAAGTGTGTGTTTCAAGATGTGATTCTTTTCTTCCAGGTATGTGTTTTGATTTACTCATCTTCCAAGCTGATGTTAAATAGAAGTTTTCTGCCATCTGCTTTTCTTCCTTGTTCAAAAGGGACATTTCAGTGAGAGTAGAGATGCTTCTTGGTCTTGCTCCCTTAATTCAAACATGTGACTTTACAGAGTATATAAATCGTTGAAGATCCTTTAGGCATTGCTTTGATGAAAAATGAGCAAGACATCAATTTCAGTCTTACTCAACCACTGTGTATTTTTATTTATGACAGTCTCATTTCACTTTTTTTTTTTTTTTGTAATTCCACCTTACCTTTTTTTAGGTGGAAGGAAGAAGTTGAACTCCTTGGTTTTTTGGCATGCAATTACCATTACAGTGTGCAAACTAAATATTATAGCATAACACATTCTCAGTTCACCTTCTCATTATTATGGATTAGTAGAATTGGTGTGTAGAAACAGATCCTATTACCTTGCAACTTCCACATTCTTCTCAGAGTATGGCACTGCCTGGCTGTGTAACATAAAGACAAATCTGAATTTTATTCCTTGGCAATTATTAGAAATTGAGTTAAATCACATTGCAATATGCTTTTTAAAAACTAAATTTAAAAGCCACTGTAGTATTTCTCAAACTTTCTAGAAATATTATTATTAAAATAAAAGTTTAACAGTATTCCCTTTGACATAAAATTCAACACTACGCTTTCTGCAGGTAGCACTGATTTCAAGTGATAGTGTCAAAGTAAGAATTCAATGAAGGCTGCATTCAATCTGCGGTTAAACCCCTTGTGCCCAGCTATTCCATTAAATGCATGTTACAGTAAGTTCTCTTACCTGAGTGAGGAGCATTGGGGTGTCACTCTAGGGGTCAGCACTCTGTGGCTGTAACAGCCCGTCAGTTTTTCATTTCTGGCATGTTGCAGTCCTGTGGTTTGTTTAGGTATTTTTTTTCTGACTAACTCAAATCAATCTGTCTGTTTCCTATCGAAGCCTTGCCATAGGTTTAACAAATATGGAGCAAAATGTTATGACTACAGTGCTCTTAATTAGAAGGAACAGAAAACTGAATGGTTTTTTCCCACATAGCTTGGGGGCTTGCTGTGCTACAGGGCTTTGGGAGAGAGATGTGGCTGTTTCTGGGGAGGTGGGAGGGTGTCCTGCCATGCCCGGCTCCAAGAGCAGATGGAGCACTGTGCTGTGAATTGGGACTGCCTGCTGCACTCCCAGGTCAAAGCAGGGATCCCCTGCAGGTGAGGGTGGGGAAGCAGCGCTTCCCAGAGCAGAGTGCTCACCTGTCAGGTGTTGGAGGGGTGCATCAGCAGATGGGAGCTGTCCTGTGGGCTCTGCAGGGGGAGGGTGGGGCACTGAAGGAAATGACAGGTCCAGCTCCAGTACTGAGTGTGTCTCAGTCATCCATGTGTCAGAAAAGATTATTTTAAAGGCTAGTTAGCTAAAGCCAGATCAGTACTTTAGAAATACCCAGCAGTGATTTTTGGAAGGTAAAACTGCTTGAATTTTGGAATGAGCCTGACAAGTTACTGCAGATCTTTAATCTCTCTCGTTTTTCTTTTCTTACAGCAAGCAAGGATTTGGCACAGACATCCTATTTCATGGCTACCAACAGGTTGTTATCCTGAACCTCTTTGTTGCACTGTTGTAGCACACTATAGCTTCCTTTACTGCAGGGCCCCCTGATGTGTCTTACCCTTGTTGCAGTGGGGGACTGGGCCACCTCCAGTGGTGGTACCTCCCCGCCTGCAGTGCGGTGTATTGGACAAGGGCCTGACGGCACAAAGGGCTTAAATGCACAATGAGAAGTGTAGTGGTGCTTTCTGATGACTTTTTCTCGATTGTGAGTGCATAAGTCTAAAATTGGTAGCCTGAATAGCAGCTAAAGATTACAAAGAGATAAACTTAACCTAGAAATCCGAGCATCTTGGTAAGTACAAAACTATTTTTAGTTTACACTTGTAGTTAATGGCAGTTTTCTCTTAACTTTAAGTATATTGATTCAATCTTAACTTATAAAATTCTAGTGGGCCTAAGATATTTTCAACTAGCTGACTTTTTTTTTCAGATAGACTAGTACTAGTCCAACGTTACTTCTTTTAGAAACAGCTCTTTAATCTTAATATATAGTTTTAAAACTTAAGTACTTAGATAAATTTATAGTTCTAGTATTCCAAGTGGGTGTTTTGTAGACATAGCCTGTCATAGAATTAGAGAGCAGACTTAGTCTTGATTACTTCAATTTGCTTCTTGCAAGACTACTTTAACCTTTATTTAAGAGGATTACATTATGTGTAGATACAGTTTTTAAACAGTATCTGCTGGTTATTAGAACTGTTCAAAATAAATAAATAAATCCTGGTGGTTCCTTGATGGGCAAGATTCTGTACTTAAGCAGCTGTTAAGAGAAGTCATACTAAAGCAGTGATAGTGAACCAATGTGTTTGTGGTGCTGGAAGCTGAAGACACTGTCACAAATGTAACAAATCCAAGCCTGGTGAAAGCAAAGCCCACAAATAACTCACCTGGCTGCTGTGGAGCTGCTGGGGACCTTCTGATTGTCTCATTCAGAGACTGCACAATACCGCAGAATTTTAGCTCAATGCATTCTACTGCAGAATTTTAATTCACCATATTATACTGCCCTTTTTAGTACTTAACTACTTAGTAGAATAATTGGTAAATTTATTTACTGTTCATCAGGCTTTTGAGAGCAAAAACAAATTAAACTTTTCTACCAGATAAATGCCCTGCCCTTTGTTTTCTTAGGGCAGTAAGGTATCTTATGAACGTACTCAACAAAATGTTTAACTGCTGTTGATTGACAAGCTATCTCATTCTGTATGTTAATGGTTGATTTGTTTGGGTTTTCTGTTTTACATGTTTGATTTCCTTTGGTTCCTCATTACGAAATTTGTGCAACAGCCTTCACCTTACCACATTCTGTCTTCAGTACAAGCCCACAGTGATAGCATGTGTGTGCATTCACTTGGCCTGCAAGTGGTCCAACTGGGAGATTCCAGTATCAACTGATGGAAAACACTGGTGGGAATATGTAGATCCCTCAGTTACTCTAGAACTTCTAGATGGTAAGTCATGCTCCTTTCTCATTTTGGAATTCAAGGGTTTATTCATGTAAGGGTGGAGCATAGTATGTCATGAGAGCTTTCAGCTGAAATTAAGTCTCACTGACTTCATGTGCTGTACCTTCAGTGAAAAAAGGGATAGGGGTGGGGAGAACTTCAGAATTCAAACTTGGTTTGGCTGCTGGCTGGGGTGTCCACATACCTTTTTCAGGGGGAGGATAGAATCCTGCTTTTAAATGCTTTTCCAGAGCCAAGACAGAGATGGAAATCTGTCAGTGCAAATTCGTGCAGTCCTGATTGTTTCAGGTACCTGAGTGTTGTTTCAGTGACAGTGTTCATGGGGCTGTACATAAAATGGCCACGTTCATGAAGGCAGTTCTGTGTTAACAGTTTGGCATAGCTCGTGGGATCTCAGACTGGTAAGAAGAAAGCATATGCCTGGAACACCCTACACCTAGAAGTTTACTGTCTTTTAAGATAGTATTTACTACAGTGGAGTTTGAATTTAAGAGCCAGATGTGCTGCTGTAGTGGAGGTGGGAGCTCCTGGGCCTTTCACATCTGTTTGTTGGACTTCATTGGTCCTGGAGTGAAGCATTTGTTTCACAGTAGTGCTGGAGATCTCCAGGCTTCAGATGGCTCAGCATTGACTCTCTGTGCCTGCTGCTCTCCTCTGCTGAGCTGTTCTTTCTCAATGGCACTTTGGGGAGGGAGGGTTTGAAAGTGAGAAATTGAGTAGATGTCATGTGCAGCACAGAACCAGAGTAAGCCTCAAAGTGCAGGCTCAAACATCTGTCTTACTGGGCTTCTTTAAGCTGTAGCTGCAGTTCCAAACACCACCCTGCTGCCTTCCCACCTGGGTGTGGGTTTGTGGCTTTGGTAAACATGCATTGTTTGGATTTGTAAAATCGCCCAAGGGGATGCTGTGAGCTCCTTTGTGAACATCACTTAATCCTTCAAGCATTTATGGAGCTGGGGTGTTTAACACTAGACCAAAGAACTGAGGTAGTTTTGCACTTGGGAGCAGCTTAGGTTATAACTTGCTTGTGGAATTCTGGATAAGCCAGTTCTTCCAGACCTGTAAAATACGTACTTTTGCATTCAAATTCTGACTGTACCCAGTTATTTTTAGCTTATTACTAGAATGGAAGTCTCAATGAAAAGTATTTTTATTTGCAGCTGATAAGGATGTCTTTTCCTGTGGGCATTCTAATTGTAAGGATCTTTGTTTTGTTAATGCAGCCAGCTAGTCCACCTTGAACACAAATTATTTCAAAGATGTTGTTTAAAGGAGTCCTTCCAAGGGTTGGATGGCTGTGGTTTGTACGGAGCTGGTTGTTCCTGAAGTATGATGGAATGACTGAAACAGTGACTTAGAAATTTATACTTTCAAGGAAACTTAACTCCATACAGAAAATGTACAGGCTGAAGAGCAAGTATGTTATTTTAGAAACTGTTGTTTCTATAGTTTTTGTCTAACAAATCCAAGTTGTGCAAGAGTAAAAACACAATTTTATAGTTAAACCTGTTTTTCAGAACGTGTTTAGTTGTCAGAAGTCTGTCCCGGTGGAATACTGTAGACTTTTTTGTTCAACACTTACCTAGCAGTTTTTTTGTTAAAATCTTAATTCAGCTCATACACAGACTGTAGTATCTACTGCAAAAGCTGTATAACCTTAGACTAAGTTTTACCTGTTTATTGCAGAATCAGATGTAAAAATGGCTTTTCTTTTTCTTATTCAGAGCTAACTCATGAGTTTCTGCAAATACTGGAGAAAACACCTAGCAGGCTCAAGAGAATTAGAAATTGGCGGGTAAGAAACTTTCCTGTAGTGTCTAGCAGGTGGAGATGAACTTCTAGGAGAATTATGAACCAGGGTAAAAAGTTTAGTTATGCTGTCCTTGCTCTTTGTTCCTGTGTCTGGGTTAGGAGGTGGTGAAGCCTTGAGCCAGCTTTTATCCT